>CALSCR010000221.1:0-18123 GCA_943704495.1 Pigoraptor chileana
AAGTACAAGACACTTGAGCGCTGCCTCGAATCCGGGCCCAGCAGAGTCGCGAAAGCACTCCTTGTACCTGGATTGTTGTTGTTTTTGTTGTTGTTGTTGGTGTTGTTGTTGTTGTTGTTGTTGTTGTTGTTGTTGTTGTTGTTGTTGTTGTTGTGTTGTGTGTTGTGGGCAACAAATGAAAGGATAGGTAAGGAATGGCAGGAATTTGGCGGCTCCTATTTCTTTTTTGATTTGAGTGCATGGCCTAAGCGTCAGCGCCTTGTCAATAGAATTCATGCCATTAAGACCACAGCAGCGCACACACTGTCGTCCCCTTCCCCTTCCCCCGCCCTTCCCCAAATCGGTCATTGCAGTCGCGTCTTTTGCGCCACAACGCCTGGGTGGTACCACACACACCTCCTCACAGAGTCCAAAACGCGACTCTGCGTCAATCGCAACGCCGCAACAAAGTTTGGCATTAAATCCTCTGCATATCCCTGTTTGAAGTTCGCCTCCTCAAACGCCGCATAAGCCCGCTGTGGTGCCATTTGTGCGGCATGACATGAACGGGAAAGTAAGTGGGAAGAGAAGCGTCAGGCGGGAAGAGCACATGCACTACACGAGAACATTCTACAATCAATTCTAAGCACGTGAAAGAAACACACACATACGCATACACACACACACACGCACACACACCGATAGACAACGATCCACAGACACAGACAAAAACGCACACATACACACAGATACACACACAGGCGCGCGGCAGTGTGTAAGCGCACGCGGTCCAATTGCATGTCTTCATTCATCCCACGCACACGCACACAGACCAATCACAACGCACCTTCAGCGGGGGATATAGCATGGGCGCCACGTCATTGAGACGCGCAGTGACGCAACAAGTGGCGCGCACGAGGTGTTCATAGTACATCACGTGACGCTCGAGTGCAGGAATCTTGTAGTATCGGCAGTATTCGTCCTCAAGAAAGGCATACGCCGGGGGAACCTACTCAAAACAGGCCATCAGAGGCAGAGAATGTTATACTCCCCACAAACATTTGCACATACAATTGTTGAACAAATCCTTAAACATACCATAGCACCGGCATTGTGATACATTAATGACGATTACACATTACACTTCCAGCCACATAATAAATATATATATATATATAGCAAAATAATAGAAATAGGCAACGTAGGGTCCCCCCCCCCCCTTTCGCCTCTTGCGTTACCTGTCCATTCCAGTTGCGCGGATTCCGCCGCAGGAGGTCTTGAAAGATTGCCTGTGATACAAAAGAGCGCAAGCAACAAGTGAGAGATTCCAGTCAGTGTCGTGCGCAACAGAGTCCATATTCCACACGGGAGATATGTGGGATTCAAGTAAGTGCAGTGCGCAATTCGCCTATATGGATTCCCACAAGCAACAGAAAAGAGCGAGAAAGAGAGGGAGAAATCAAAGCCAGAAACGAAACACATGATAAGAGAAAGCACTTCTATTCGCTGAGTAACATACGTGCCATATATTACACTACAGACGCATATGTATGCCTAAGGGATGGGCAGAATAGCATGTCGTGAAGTGCTAGCCCACCCGCACATACCCTGGCGTACTTTGCGGATCCACACCTACACACACACACACACACACACACACACACACACACACAACACCATCCCACCTGCACGACGAGTGGATAGAAGGAGAGAGCGCGGTCCCTATCTGGCTTTGGATACTTTTCCTCGTGTACAATCGTCGGAGGCGGTTTTTGCGCAATTACAATCGGCTCAACTTTGATAATCACGTGCACGCTTCCAGCCACGTGAGATCGCGATGACCGTTTTTGGAGCTTGTAATCCTGCATGCGCCATTTGCGGAAATAAATAATCGCCATTTTCCCCGCCATTTTCCCCTTCACATCAAGGGTATTCACAAACACAATTGGTATTCACAAACATGATCCCAGCCGATGCCCTTCTGTCTCACAGATACAAAAATGCATACAATATATCATGTGGACTCCGACAACGACAATAAAACACGCACTCAACTCAAATTGCTTTGGGCACTTGCTACAATACAACAAAAATAATACAAATTGGACGCCACACGATCACACAGGAATCGGACACCGGTTGTTATGCAAGAATCGAATCAGTATCTAAGCCGATGCTCCCATGGAGTCCACAGGAGAGTGAGAGAGAAAGAGAGAGAAAGAGAGAGAAAGAGAGAGAAAGAGAGATGCAGGATTCAAGTCAGAGTCTCAGGCGGTGTGCCTATGAAGGACACCACAGCACGGGTGGAGAGAGCACCAGTGCACACACAACTGCTCCCAACCTTGTCGATCTCCTGCCACTCTGAGAGAATCGGATGGAGTGGAATGACAACTGTTCCAAGGAAATTGTCCTTTGGATGGAGAGGTATCTTGATGGCGTCACCAGCACCCCCTTTTGCTCCCGCATCGCCCCCCTCCTTGTTGTGCAGGCTGTCAGTGCTCTTCGACTTTGACTCTGCGTGCAACACCGACCCCCACACTTGTATCTTCAGCTCTGCTTTTTCGCTGGGATCTTCCCACGTGCACACGCAGTCAAACTCGGGGTTTAGTGTCCGTCGCCTCACGTCGCTTACTGTGGACGCGAATAATTGGACAAAACGAAGAGGTGGAGAATGGAGGGGGGGGGGGGGGTGAGTACCAAAAACGCTGCAATGGACCAATAACAGCCATTGACAGACAGAAAAAGTCATTTGCTCCTCCCTTTGACCCACCGAAAGCGACGCCGTCGCACTCCACTGTGCAGTATGGATCGTTTGATTTTTTGTCCTTTGCGAGGAGCCCCGTGGCCTCACGTATGGTCGCAAGCACACGCTTGCCAATGTTGTTGAGGGGCACTGGCGGTACGTACTCGAGGGCCTTGAGCTTTTCAATCTCCTATCAGTGTTTGTTTGTGTGTGTGTTTGTGTGTGTGTTTGTGGGTGTTTTTGTGGGTGTGTTTAGTGTTTGTGTGTTTGTGTGTACACACCAATTCCGTCCACAAAGAACCGCAGCGGACACAGAGGATGAGATTATCGCTTAAACGGGGTTGTGTGTTGGTTTGTTTTTGATGGTGCGGCGATACCCCCCCCCCCCCGTGATTCTCACCGCAAATGAAAATAGTAATTGCGCAAAAAAAAACACTGTCACAGTGGAGTGTCGAAATAAAAACACATGCATGGTGTGCACACATGTCGATGCCGGCGTGTTTTGTTTGCTGCGCTCCTTCCCCCCTACCCCTACACACACACACGCACGCACACACATGCTCCGCACACCCGCACACCATACATATTTCGATTGAGGACACATAGGGGTTGGCCATCAATTGAACTGCAGTAACAGACGCCATTGACAGCACTCACCGCTGCTCGCTTCTTTTCAATAACACTTCCAAAGATTGCATCCATCGCATCGTTTGCATTGCACACGAGCGACTGCGGGAGGGACACACCAAGTTACAAGCCGAACAAATGTGAGAGCTCATCAAACGACTGCACTCTAGTCTGCAATGGACATGGATGAAGCGTCCACAACAAAGCCAATAAACAAACAAACAGCCAACACACACTGCCTTCAGAAGCATAAGAACTCACGGCTTTCCTGTCCGAGTCTGCCTTTCTCACGCAGCGGGCGCAGTGGGACTCGAGTTCCTCGATTTGATCCTCCGTCAGAGGCGGCGATTGCGTCAGAGTACCGACGTGGAATGGCTCTTTTGCTGCATTTGGCAGAGACGAAAAGGAATCATTTAACATGCTGGGCACACACACACACACACATATGGACTCCGATACATACAACATCAATCACACACGGTAGTGGCTGTGCATCACACATACACGCGCATAGATATACACATACGCACACGAAAACATACGCACGCATACATACATACAGGCACAACTTCAATCACATACGCTACGGCAGCTCGATACACGTTTAAACATCCATCACAGATGGAATGGAACGCATTCGTCGCCATGCCGCACAGGCGTATGATGCATAAGACATCTCATCAAAGCCCAAGTCGTACCCGTATCTGCATTCGCCGCGAGCATGTCGTATGCTTCCTTCTCGAGCGGTGTCTCCTGCATGGCGAGAATGGCGCGTCGCTCGCCCACCCCGAGCTCCTCGTGCGATTCATACTTGCTGCTCTTGGTACTACCCGCGCGCCCCGCAGAGTGTGCATCCTCCGCCGGTGCCTCCCCATCTTCGTGATGCGAGTCGTCGTCGTCATGTGAGTCATCAGCCTCGTCCTCAGAGTGATCCTCGTGCGATTCGCTCTCCGATGCCGACGACATTGTCGCAAAATGGTTCGTGCCACCACCGTCAGTGTTGTCGGATCAGTGCCCTTTCCAATACGGTCACCTTCAGACAGATGCAGATGCGGTGCCTATCATGAAAACGCGCGGCGCAAGCGGGTGCAAGCTAGTCGACCACCCATGCGAGGGGCGTTTTGGTACTCCGCCTCCGGCGAAGCACTTTTGGAGCAGTGATGCGATGTCGTTAAATATAACAATTCTTGCCTCCTTTCTTTTATAGTTGAAGATGAATTGCTGATGTGCAGTCATATACACAACACAGATGGTTCAACTACGTGACATACTTCTGCATGATTGCGATCAGAAATACCGTTCAATAGATTGTTCGTTGTGAGGATGCCGTCACGACCCCTAAAGCACAGAATGCAAGGGTGTGTAAACACTCGATCTAAAAAGGCAATCATTGCGTGGATCTAATTGCCTATATATGTTTATCTAGGATATATTCATTGCCTCATATGGCTTTACGAGGCAGTCACGTGTGCACTTCTGATGACGTCAGCATGTCTATTAGGGACCACTGAGTGCGCACATTACTGTGCCCCCCGGTAAGAACTACAAAAAGCCAACGTTAGTTAACAGATCCCCATTAATGCCCACGCCCCGCCGACAATGGACGGAGTCGTGTAAAATAAAATCGAGTGCAGTATTGGTTATACTCTCGTCAATTGCAAGCGTTGGTAAATGCGTTTTGCAAGTGATGATCAAGCGCCATGTTTCATTGGTTTCTATTTCGGCCGCTGTCGTACAAACTGGACCACATCTGCATGATTCCCCAACGACCTGCGAAATGGTCGAGAAAATGAGGCTAATCAGTAACAAGATCAATCATGCTCACCCTGCCAAAGTATTCACTCGCTCGCAAACTGTCACGCATATGCGCATCTGGACTTCAAAGCGACAAAGGCAAACTCACAAAGCAACACTGTCGGGCACAATCTGCTTGATGAGTTTCTGCAGCACTGTTCCGGGGCCAAGTTCAATGTAAGTCGGCGGGCGACCTGTCGCATCCACGCACGCGCCGTTGCATGTGTGGATCTCCGGTGCCCACAATACAGTCGAAGTAACCTGCTTGACCATCAGACCCTTGAGCTCAGAATGAGATGCCTGCATCATTTCATGCAAACGCCATGCCCAAGTTTAAGTGCTCTGCGGGTGTGTGTGAATACCGCAATAAAGACAAACCGATATCCCCCAGTGGTCACTCAAGGACATCAATGGCTGCGGAAGCATATGAGAAATGCAACGCACCTCCTTGGCAGTAACATTTGAGAACACTTTGGTCGACGGCGCTGCAAACTTTGTCTCATGAAGCGCCATAGCAACGGCGTCGGCGGCAGGTTTCATGAGACTGCAATGAAATGGGGCACTGACTTTGAGCGGAATCGATCGCGCCTTGTGGTTGGCACGTGCAAGTTGTGTTGCATGTGCGACAGCCTCTGCCGTTCCACTGATGACGACCTGTACATGACAAAAATATTATTATGCGGCACAATGGACGGAATGAGTGGTAAGTGGGTATGTATATATGTCGGGTAAGATTATATAAGCACATGTGTGCCTGTGTCGGTATGGGTGTGTGTGTGTGTGTATGTGTGCGTGCATTTTTCTATTTGAGACGTAGTGGGCGTGCACACCTGTGAGGGCGAGTTGACATTGGCGACTTCGCACACGTGACCCCTTCCAAGAGCATCCGACGCCCGCTTAGCGACATCGAACGCGGCTTCCATTGAAATGGGAAATAGCGCGACCATGCTTGTATTGACGCCAGCGACCGCAAGTTGCATCGCATTGCCACGGGCACGCTGTGGTGATAAGCATACAAGCACACATTCCGCACACAACGATGCAATATGCACATTGACACACACATACAGATGGCACACGCACGCACACGGAAATGTAGTATTTTGGAGCAGAAAGATCAACGACAAGACGGATTAGTGGATATGATTTCCCTCGAGAGTGCTAAAAACAGAACCAGCACGAATTCAAGCCATATAAACGGACAAACTACGCGTTCACATACCAGCACTCTCGCAGCATCTCCCAGCCCGAGGCATCCAGCGGCCACAAGCGCAGCGTACTCGCCAACAGAGTGGCCCACAACCGCAAAAATGCGGGAGGGATCAATACCTTGCTCGGCCTGAGCACCAAATCCGGCATGTAAGTTATTGCAGCCATCCGTCCGACTTGCGGAAACTTATTTAGCCACGGAAAATAACGTTCCATTTTCATGAAATCCATTTTCAAGATGCATGACACTCGAGAAAAAAATGACTTCGATACAAACCTTCAGCACAGCCAAGACGGCGAGAGAATGCGCCAGGATCGCCGGCTGTGCATTGGCTGTCAGTTGAAGCTCATTCTGCGCAAAGAAAGTTTTGATGCACCAGAGAGATTTTAGACATTATCAAGGCATCTCCCCTAAGAATTATGATGTGTGTGTTCAGTTCAATGCAACAATTACAAAAACTTTTCTGTGACTTACCTCGGGCCCTTCAAACATGAGACGAGACAGACGCAATTGCAAGGCCTCGTCGACCTCTTCAAATACGACGCGTGCGTGGCGGAAGTTATCCGCAATATCCCTGCCCATGCCCACATACTGACTGCCTTGACCGGGAAAGGCCAGCACAAAGGGGTGGCGCTGCGTTACAAGTGAAAAAGGGATAAGTCTCGTATTTGCTGTGCCTGCAGCAGTTCTTCGGGTGCAGAATTATAAGCTCTCGTGCACTAACAATGTTTATGTACCTCCTTTCCAGTGCTATAAGAATGCCGGTGCAACGGTACTCTTGCACGCACACGCATCAATGAGTGCAGCATTATAGAAAATAGAGACGCTTGTTGGGTGTAAAAGAGTGTGAGGCTCTCCGATGTCTGTGCAAGGGAGGAATATAGTGTGGAGAATGCGGAGCGAAGCGGAGTGCTCTTGACGCCATAGTCCTCCCTTAACACCGATGCTTTACTGAATAATCAGGCGTTGCCGTCTTGTTGTCTCGCGCTGCAATTTCTTGTTACTCCGACAGTTTGATCACGTGTAATCACGTGAGGGTATGCATCTATTAATAGTTACACGATCGTGGGAAGCACACTCTCCTGTGATTGGTCACAACTGGAACGCCAACCGCCAATCCAAACGCAATAGCCTGATTACAGCTGCAGAGAGGAGGCACACACACGCGCATGCTGCACATATTGACACACACACACGACGCACGCTCCCTTCACTCGTCGACGCACACGCCGTTTGCTCTTGGGAATATGCAGGGCGACTCCTGAGATCATGCCACGCCACGGATGGCAACACAAAGTCTCGATTGTGATAGTTTATATATACATCGTGCCGAGATCTAAAGTGAGACAGTACTCTTGTTGTAAGAGCTCACCCCCAACAAGCAATCATTTGTCACGATCGACGAGTGCAATCATGTGCAAAGGAGAGCTAAAGAAGCAGCTCACTTGGGAGGAGCTCGCCAAGCACAACAAGCGTAATGATGCACTTGTTGCTGTGCGTGGAAAGGTGCGAGTGCCTATGTTCGTCTCGTGCGATCCTAACCTGTTCTCATGCAGTTGTTTCCTTGTCTAACTGATCTAAATCTCGCAAATCAACCCAGATATACAATGTCACCGAGTTCATGAAGCGCCACCCAGGAGGCGAGGACGTACTGCTGACTTCGGCGGGTCGAGATGTGACCCAGGCAAGTGCCTCGGTCATGTCGCGTGTCTTTTGCACGCCATCCTTCTCTTTGATTGCAACTGATCGGAATTCTGATTCTCATTTCATCGCGCAGGTGTTTGAAATGTACCACCCTTTCTCGACAGCCAAAGTGCTTAAGTGAGTGCTGGATGTGCATCATCGCCCGCAGGCATCGCATGATCAACAGCGCGTGGTCACTTCTTGTTGGATTACATATTCACCGTGGCATGTCTCGTCAAGGAGCACGCATAACTTTGGATGAAATACTACAATGGCTTATCAAGTTGCGTTTTGCTGCGTATTAGGGGTACATATGCTGATACCCTCCCTCCTTAAACACTGATACCCGCACGCACGTATACACACACAAACACAAACGGACAACACAAACGCACAACACAAACACATAACAGGAAGTACGAAGTTGGCGACCTTCTGACCCAGGAGCTGCCTGTGTTCCCCGAGCCCAGCCCCTTTTTCGTTGCAATCAAGCAGGTGGGCTCATGTGCTTTTTCTTCTTGTGCGTTAGAAACTGAGGCCATTGCGTAGGCAACCTTGAACTTTTCCTAATTGTCATAGTGTTCCCGGGTCTACTGCTGAGTGGCTGTTTAGGTGTGGTGCCTACTAACCCTCTTATAAATTTGTTCTCTTCTTTTGCTGTCTTCCCTTGTTCAATTCTTCATTGCAGCGTGTGGAGGACTACTTTGTGCAGACTAAGCAAGACCCCAAGGTGAGTGTGTGTCGAAGGGAAGAGTGCGACTGAGATTGTGTGTGCCGACATCCCCCGTTTATTGCATAACTGCACTCTTCTGTTTCATGTCGACTTGGCGTCAAGAGCACAGTCATTACAAACTTTTTCTGCAATCCATCACTTATCAGCAACAATCTTTAATTTCCACACCCTTCCTCTTACAGTTTGCGCCCGCCATGTTCTTCCGGTACTTCTTCATAGTGATTGCGATTGCGCTTTCGTGGTATGCACAGCTCTTTGTTCTTCAGGATTCCCACATTGGGCTATCAATCGTCGCGGCCGCCGTGCTCGGATTTGCTTCTGCGCTGGTAAGTAGGCCCATAAATTGGAGGCGTACACACACACACACACATGCTCACACACGCACACGCACGTGTATGGTAATGTAATGTTCGGGTCGTCAGTATTGAGAGTGTCTGGCTCATCAATTACATTCTTCCCAATCGACTCCACCCACCGTCTCCTCGCAGGTTGGCATGTTGCCCATGCACGACGCCAGTCACTTTACCGTCACGCACCGTCCCTGGGTTTGGAAGGCCGTCGGCTCACTCCATGACTTTTTCAACGGCGCATCGTGAGTGCACCTCTTGTGTTCGCGCTGCACAAGGGCGCGTTATGAATCTATGTGTGTGTGCCAGTATTTGTTTGTCTCTGTGTCTTGTGTCTTCAAAACAGTTCTTTATAATTATGTCGTGCATCTTTCCGACTAATTTACTTGGGCAACTGACGGATGTATCTCCCCCAGGTATCTCGTGTGGTGCTACCAGCACTTTCTTGGGCATCATCCGTACACAAATATCGACGGTGCCGATCCGGACATTGTGACAGGTGGGTGCTGTCGATTGTTTGTGTTCACCTTGTGTCATTGAGCCTCTAGCGGGTGAATATCGGGGTAATCATTTGCTTCATTCAATAAATGCTCATATCATATTCTCTCGCTCATATCATATTCTCTCGTGAGATCACCGCAACCAACCACAAACCAACTATCGTTAACCCACTGATATGCCATTGCAAACGCCCCCAAACAGCCGATAATGACGTCCGCCGCATTAAGTCAAGCCAGCGCTGGTACTCGTTCTACTGGAACCAGCACATTTACGTTCCGATGTTGTACACACTGCTTGCGATCAAGACGCGCCTGCAAGACATTTCCATCCTATTTGTCCTCAAGCGAAATGGGGCGATTCGCGTCAACGATGTCACCAATTACCACAAGACAATCTTCTGGGCGGGGAAGGTGTGTGCTCAGTCGAGTCTGTTGTCTCATTAACTTGTGTGCGCATTAATTCCCCATTGGTCATATCGACGTGCATTGTCAGTTGTGTGTTTATAAAATTCTAATGTTCTGCACTGCAGTTGATTGATGCTCTAAACTCACCCGTAATGTCTGTGTGTGTGTGTGTTGTGTGTGTCATCTTTCACATTTGGCTGCTTTGCAGATTTTCTGGGTCATGTACCGTATTGTGTTCCCCTTTGCCCTCCTTCCCTTTTGGAAGGCCGCATTGCTCTTTGTGGTTTCCGACGCCGTGGCAAGCCTCTGGCTGTCGCTAACATTCCAGGCCAACCACGTTGTTGGTGAGGTCGAGTGGCCCACTCCAGACGCAAACAATGCCATCAAGTACGACTGGGCGGAGATGCAGGTGGGCTGCCATTTGCGCTCGCTGCTTCTCCTGTTGTTGTTGTTGTTGTTGCTGTTGTTGTTGCTGCTGAGTTGGGCATCCGGGTGTGCCGTGGGGTGCCGAATGGGACTCATGTGTGTATTCCTCGGTTTATTAAACAAAATGTCAACACACCCCATTCCTTCCGTCCCCACTCCATACCACTCTCCCACGACAGGTGCTCACAAGCCAGGACTATGCCCACGATTCGTGGTTTTTCAATCTGTTTACCGGAGCCCTCAACCACCAGACAACACACCACTTGTGAGTTGCCGTGCAGCACTGATAATGATGGGCTGTCTCAGGGCATCATGCATCTCATGAGATTACCCCGCCAATAGCTTTTGTGCCCTACTAGCGCTCGAAAAGCTGTTACGTCTCTTCTTCTGTATTTTTAATTTGTGTTTCATTGCACTCCCATGCCGACCCCACTCCGTCTTTAATCTGCAGGTTTCCAGGCATCTCACAGTACTATTACCCACAAATCAGTCCAATTGTGATGCAAACTTGCAAGGAGTTTGGCGTTCGGCACAACTACAAGGTATTGCCGATTGTGTGTGCGTTATGCTTTGTTCTCGGTTACACGCTGTGTAAGCACTGACAGATGTAACTGTTTCGACCCCCATATCCAAATGATTCTGTCTCCTGGCTCGCCGTGGCTGATCCGTCTGTTGATGTTGGCCTGTTGTCCCGCACAGGCGACGTTCACTGAAGCACTCGGGTGCCATCTCGGTTACCTGAAGCGCATGGGCCGCCAGTCGCAAGACAGCGTGGGCACGACAGAGCAGCTGTCCGCCAAAAATGAGTGATGAACTGAGCGTTTCACCAGCTGGTCCACACACAAATATATCACATCATTTATCAAACCATTCCAAGTTATTGTTTGGAGGCTTACATTGAGATCCACACACAAATCAGTACCCCTGACACAAATACAACACAGGTTGTCGGACTGGATAAAATGACAACAAAAAAAAATGTACTGTGCGAAGGGACCTAAATGTGCGGCAGTAATACTGGCAATGCAAACAATGTACAATTTTGTATAGTACATAGGAAACAAAAAAAGGATCAAAACCAAAAAATTATCAGGGGAACACCGGGAATTGAACCCGGGACCTCTCGCACCCTAAGCGAGAATCATACCACTAGACTATGTTCCCAATTTCATACATGACATCATGTTGGATTATTGGTCTATGAACCCATTTGCGTCTGTTTCGGTTTGGATGACGCAAGCTGAAGCCGCACATAATAACAGTGGCAGGAAGGCAAACACACGCAACAAACGCCCACAACAATTGCGACACACGAGCTGAGCAGAGTGGCATTCGTTCGCACGGCTGTCGGAGAGCTTATTAGAACTGCCGCCGTCCTTGTAAATCGCGAGATGGACAGTCAGAATTATGATGTGCGAACTTGACGTGCCTTCATTGTGTCGGCTATACACTTGATTGGGACTGCTTTAAACGAGAATGGATCAAGCCATGGCTGATCAAAATGATGAATATGATAGCTTCAGCGCCGGTAATCCGCTCCCATTGGAGACTGATACCGCGGCGCCTTGGTTGCCAGTGGAGGTCCAGGCCTACCTTCTGAGATTTACCGACGCGCGCACATTGGCTGTGTGTGCACAGGTGTGTGACTAGGTGTTGTGTATGTGTATTCCGTGTTTTTGTGTCTGTCTGTCTGCGTTTGTGTGTATGTATGTCTGTGTGACTTATCATGCTTTGCGCGGCCCTCCAGTGTGAGCCTCATGTGTTGCGCTTTGACGGGCGTGTCGTAACCGCATCATTTTCGTCCGCTCCCATCGAAGGTATGTCACGCCTGGAAGCAGTTTGCTTCGGAACTGACTCGACGGCACGAATGGCGTTGTCAGATATCATCAGGGGTGAGTGTGGACGATGTATCTGGCCCCGATTATCTGTGGAATGGTCCGTCGTCCCGAAACCACACGCAGTGCTCTCTTGTTCCTTGTGTCCTTGTCCTTTCCTCGTTGGTTTTACTCACGTGACGCTGGCTCACTTACAGGACACACTTGAACGTGCGGTGGATGCCGCGTGCGATCGAATACTTTGCACGCCGTTCAATCCCCGCTTCGTCATGTTCTTTGTGATGGACAACAGCAAAGTCGATGCCTCGGATGCATGGAGACGCATTCGCAGCCGGTGCGGTGAACTGTTTGGGGCTATGTGTATTGTCTGTGTATGTGTATGTGTCTGTGTCTATGTCTATGTCTGTGTCAATGTCTGTGTCTGCGTGTGTTGGCGTGTATTTTTTATGTGTTGCGCATGCTGATACTTGTCATCGCGCGGCACTAAATGAATGTTCTATGCACAGGTTTCCCAAGTCGACGCACGTGATCGGTTGCACGGGCAGGGGCATAATCGGCATGGAAGAGAGTATGTGGTGTTGCAACATCATTTAGTGCGTTCAGTGTGTTTGGTGTCATACAACGCCCTGTTTCCATTGCTTTGCGCGTGTGTGCATGTGATTGTTTGTGTTACTTGTCCGTGCAGACCCATCATGCTAAATCATTCCACGTACCTCGTCGCTTACCACGCGCCATTATAATCGCGCTGTGTTCCATCACTAATTGATAATTGTGCGCACTTGCTGTTGTCAATACAGAACCCGATACCAAAGGGCGGCCTACTAGGCGTCCGCTCGAGATAGAATCATCGAAGCTTCCGACTATCTCGGTGACGGCGGCGCAGTTACCCCCGAATATATCGTGCTCCTCCTTCCACTTGTTTGATAAGGACACGCAGGAACAGAGGTGGGCGAGCCTGTGTCTTGGCATCCTGAAATTTAATGCACAACGTACTGGTTTAGTTTTTGAGTATTTGGCGCATCGACAGGACGGTCGTCAGTGACTGCGTTATGACTGCATTGCGCTGCACTCTCGGGCCGAGTGACGGCCGGTGTGCACACTTTTGATCCCATTCACCCGTCAAGCGTGCTAATCGATCCCACGACTGTCATTGTGTCTGTTTGTCTGTTTCTTTCTTTCTGTTATGGCATATCATTGTGGGGATATTTGGTGTTCGCGTGCGTGCTGTGTCTGCCTTTGTTAAAAATAGGCTGCGTTCAATCAGCGAGATTCCGCGCGACGCTCGCCTCGTTGTCATGCTCTTCGGGACGTCATTTCGGACCGACAAGGCCGTCATCATTGACCAGCGCTTCCCGGGTGCGGTGAAACTCGGCGGCCTTGCCTCGTCACGTGCTGTCAAGCGGGAGCTTTTGTTTCAGAACGACAGCAGTGTTCCGGGGACTGGCTTGGTTGGTCTTGCGCTCGGAGGGGCCATCAAGGTGTGTGCCTGCCACTGTGTCGTTAGTGGCGCGTCTCTTTTTTTTCTCTGGGGCCCGTATTGTTTGTTTTGTTTGTTTTAATTGTCTGTTTGTTTGTTTTTGTTTTGTTTACCTGAACCTGCAGTTCAACACCGACACTGTCAGCGATGAGGATGTCTCTGAGTCCCTGCGAGGAATGGCCCAGTGGCACCAGTGTCCGTGCAGGGCAAAGCGAGGCACGTGGGTGGGCGACGTCGACGTCAGTGCCGGTGGGTCTCCTCTGCATTATCCGCCGATTCATTGCTTTTGTTATGTCCTCCGAAGGCGACTGTCTCTCCCTTTGTATTCTTCTGAATCTGCACGTCTCCTCTCTCCGTGTGAAATTGCTAAGATCTTCCGTGTTGTATATATTCGTCCAACTTTTTCCGTGTGTTTGTTGTTGTCGTCCTGCAGATGCATTGCCTTTACCGCCATGCAAAAGTGTTGCCGGAATGCTATTCACATGCGTCGGCCGCGGCGAGGCCATGCACGGCGTCTCAAATGCAGAGGCGTCGCTGTTTGCCCGCGAGTGCCCGTCTGTGCCGCTGACGGGGTTTTTCACTGGCGGGGAGCTGCATTCGGACTATGTGGGGACGACACATGTGCACGGATTCACGTCCGTATATTGCCTTGTTCACGAGTAGCCCTTCGATGGGACGGCAGGAGGCGATTACCCAAAACACCTGATGGAACCCGCTATGGGGAGAAAAGTGTGCGGTCGGTGGCTGCACTGCGCCGTCAGACGTCTGTAGCTCTCGGGGCTGTCAGAAGAAGTCAGAAGGGAGCGTTGTATATAATTTTAATTTTAATTATTTGTTTGATAGATTTGCACGCGACACGGCCTGGTATGGTATCTTTGTTTCAATCTTTTCATCCTACCATCCGTCTTGTTGCGTCGATGGACTGCTCCAAGTTGAGCTGTTTGCGGCGGTTACGGAGTCACCATTCTGCCCGTCAGTTTACTCTGTAAATATATGTGCACAACTGAAAGGGTTGGCGACAATCGCTTTCTGTGATTCATGAATGCCAGTTTTATAATTGGAAACAAGCTTAAGAGTACATTTATCTTTCCACCGCATGCCGCTCATGGAGTGGAATGGCGTCCGCAAATGATTCCCGTGTAAGTTATGGCCCAGGCAGCGGACTGTGTCACTCGCTCAGGGTGGTTCATCTCAGCCACGCTCTGTTTGCTCATGCAATAGTTGGTCTCCCATTTAAATAAATTCCTGTCAGTGAATTAAGCAAACTGAAGCGAATGAGGGACAGGTTGCGTTC
Organism: Pigoraptor chileana; assembly: GCA_943704495.1. Classification (NCBI taxonomy): domain Eukaryota; class Filasterea; order Ministeriida; family Capsasporidae; genus Pigoraptor; species Pigoraptor chileana. Next base: position 15,054 of record CALSCR010000221.1, read on the forward strand.
ATAATTGCCGGTGGGGTAGAATTCTCCGGCTGCTCATGGTATACAAAAATACTAACCAACTGCATCCGACAGTCTTAAAAAAAAGTCAAAGTGCCAGCCGAGTTCATATATAATTCGTTGCACAATCATTTCTGAATCTTTAATTGTCATGATATGTGTCAACGTACGGAACGTGTCACCTCAGTCTGTCAGTCACAGCAGTTCACAACAGGACAGGAATTAACTATTATTATCAATGATGCATATGTATATATAATTTCGGCGGTTTCACGGGGAAGTAGTCTCAGCACCAGGCCATATTTCAGTGCACATGGGTGCTCACCATTATCATCACAATTAATAAAACATTCGAGTCTCTCGCTGATGACGACATCAATTGACTGCAACATTGTGAGCCCCTCTTACTCTCTTACTGTACACACTGACAGACTGAGGTAAGGTCGAGCACGCGCCAGTTGACATGATTGTGTCTGCCGGCAGACGCGTGCGCACTGGCACACTCCCAACGCATCTCTGTCAGCGGTTGCGGTTGACATTGCCCATCCGAAGATATCCACACACATTCGTCTGACGCCCCGTCCGTCTGAATCTGACGTGTGTGCGATTGTGACAATCGAGCCAAACAACGACAGCCGAAAGATATTTGAAGACGTGACCCCCGCCCACACAGAATGGGTGATCGACATCTGAACGTGACTGTGCTTTTACATCTCCATATCGGTAGGCTCCGCATCCTTTTGGCGCTCCCTCGCCTCGACTTGCTCTATTGTCAAGAGCGACAGACCCAACTGGTCCTCCTGTGAAAAGGCAGCATTAAACATCAAGTGGAATGATGCGGCGGTGATTAATGAGAGCGAAAAAAAAACCACTGCAGTTTGATGTCCAGTGCAACAAAGTTCCCTTGCCCTCATTTCAACATCGACAACAAAGCCACAACACAACACACAGGCGCAGACACCCAACGCACCTTGCGGAAGGGCTGTGCCATTTGGCGGAGGAATCGTTTCGCGTGCTGCACACACTCATTGACAGACAGGTTGCAGTACTGCTCCGAGAGGTGCTGCTGGATCCACTTTGGCAGCTTTCCCCGCTTGTCTTGCCGCGCAAATCGCTGCAAAGTGGCGCAATATAACAGCAGAGGATAGACACGCGGAAGACAAAAACAAGTAGGATGCGCGTCAGTGCTGAAGACAGTGCTGCAGGCGCTTTGCCTACGGACTGCACAAATGAAGTCCGACACAACAGAGAGCTAAGTACATCCACATGCAGATGAAGAGAATTAAGAACAATATATCCAACATTCCACAGTGACATTCCAAAGAGTGACATCCCACAGAGTGATTGACAAATGGAGAGGGCGTTTCACCCATGCACGACACAACAGAGAGCGAAGGCCTTTCACCCATGCACAACACGACGCACCTTGTCTGCGAATATCATAATGCCGTAGTCCGTTTTGCCCCGGATGGCGCGACCCACACACTGCGCCGCATGCCTCATCGCATCAAACGTGAGAAAGTCGCCTTCGCGTATCTGAAATTGGTCCCTGAGGTACTCCAGGCGCGCCTATCAACACGGCGGGCGAAAGAGGCAGGCATATATATACACATATACATAGGATTCAACTCAGTGTCATTGTGTGCCCCATGGACTTCATAAGAGCGAGAGAGAGGGAGATGTAGGATTCAAGCCACTGTCGTAGGCGCTGTGCCCATGGACTCCACAAGCGAGAGAGAGGGGCCATTGAGCTAATACACACCAAGAGCGATCTCTGTCGGCAGTACATTCACTCACAGCACACACGGTGGGATTGACATGCAAAGGGAGGCTGTAATGGCCAGTGAAACCCAAGACATTGCATGCATTTACGCCCATTAATGTGGCACGACGCCGCACGCAAACACGTTGAATCACAGATGCTTTGCGAGGTGACAAGTCCGACGCACCCTGAGGATTCTGCTCTCCGTGTACACGTATGGAATGCCAAACATGATGACTGCTCTTCCATACTCGTGGTCGAAATCGATTCCCTCGGAGACTTTGCCGCGCGCGACTGAAAAGAGAACAGCCCCGCGACCATTCTCGCACGCCTGGGCACGTGATGCAGGCAAACAGAGGGCACGGGCGAGGTGAGGATCGTTGGCAATGTCAGACTCCAGTCGGAAGAACAGCGCAGCGGACGAAGATGTGCACCGATACACACACCCACACTCACACTCAAAAACACCTCACACCCACACCCACACCAATACGCAGACACAGACACTATATGAGACAATGGGGCCACCTTTTGATAGTTCTCGAGGGCGAGGCTTGTCTCAGCGGCATCCTGCGTCTCGATGAAGAGCAGTTTGTGCTTCAAGACATGCGCCAAAATGCCCTGCGAAGAGTTGAGTGAATGTTGGCAGCCCGATTAAAGTGCGCACGTGACCATCTGTACTGCGCGAGTGACAAAACATACACACACACACGAAAAGTGTCCTGCTCGAGTGCAACAGAGCGGCCTCGAAATTGCGGTGAAAGTGAAGGGGTCGAATTGTGTACACGCCACTGCTTTGCCCCAAATGTATCAAATACAGAGCAATCACACACACACACGTACATACTCCCGCACAACAGAGACAGAAACACAAATACTCCCACAATACATAACAGATAAAGACACACATATTTCACACACACATTCTCGCACACCCAGGCAAAGAACACCGATACACAAACACAATACGCACCTGCTCGTGCCATTGGGCGACAATCGACTCCATGTACGTGTAGCTGGTGAAGAAGCAGACCACGCCGTCGGGTACGCACGACGCAACCTCAACAAGGAGGCTTCCGTAGTTGCGAATGACAGACGTGTCGTTGCGCACCTCGTATTTGGAGCTCATTTGGACCTGGTCGTTGCCCCGCGTCACAATCTGACGCGCGCGCGCGCGCGCGTGTGTGTGTATGTGTGTGTGTGTGTGCGTGTGTGGTGTGTATGTGTGTGTGTGTGTGTGTGTTGCGTGTGTGTGTGTGTGCGTGCGTGCGTGCGTGCGTGTGTGTGTGTGTGTGCGTGTGTGTGTGTGTG
>CALSCR010000223.1:0-18266 GCA_943704495.1 Pigoraptor chileana
CACACACACACACACACACACACACACACACACACACACACACACACACACACACACACACACACACACAAATGACCCACCCGCATCTGCAGCAGCCGACCGCGCGACTCCTCCGTGTCGGAATCCTCTGCGTCAGAGTGGTCGACGAGAAGACCACGCGTAATGTCGAGCAGCTCCTGCAGCTGCGGCGCCGTCTTCAGCTTGAGCTCCTTGCGACTGCTGCCAAAGCGTCCAAAAAGCTCGAGGAATTGCGCATTTGTCACCTGCAAAAGGACACCCGCCAGCCAACCACCCAACGATCAAAACAACAACACAACCAAAACAGTCAACAGGGGGATCACAAGGCATAGCCACCGCTTTACCGAGCTCAAAAGGCATGAAGATAACGCTCGAGTGGCACCAACAACAGGCGTTCGATGGATGCATGCGGTGTGTGGTTGTGCGCGATATACAGACAGACGCACAGACATTCGGAAGGGGGAGCAGCAGAGGCGGATGAGGACGGACCTTCATTTTCATCTTTTGCTTTGGCGTGCGATCACCGTGACGCACAACGGCAATCACGCAGCGCAGTTCGTCCGCGTCTGCGGCCGCCAGAGTCCCGCCGTCAAGAAGCTCAATCTCGTCGAGGGCTGTCACTTCCGCCGGGTTGCTGACAAACTGACGAGACCGCCGCTGCAACCTGCGACCAAACGCGAAAACAAACGCAAGAATAAAGCACACAACGTTTCAGTCTCATGATACGTTCTCACAAAACAGTGCTTTCTTGGATTGGAGATGACAGATGTAGGATTCAGTCAGTGTCTTCGGTGCTCACGGATTCCACCAGTGGAATGACAGACAAAGAGAACGTTCACTCGGATCGTGTGCGAGATGAGTCAGTCTGCTCGGTCCTACGCACGAGTCGGCTAAACGGCCCACACTGTGCTGTGCATGTGAACCTTGTCCACAACATCCACAACTTTCCGCATTATGAATGATTTGACAACACGCGACAGCAGATAACATTCCCACCTGTGAGGCGCGCAGTGGAGGATGAACGTGTCGCGGAGAACAGCGACACAGTCCTCAATGTACTTGGTTGAGTTCTTCACAAAGCTCCATCCGTTGACATCGCAGACGTATGAGTTTCCGTTTGTGCGAAGGAGGTCGAATCCGCACACAGTCTGCGGTGCGCAATTGCAAGAAGGAGAACACAACGCACGCCAAGGAGTTATAAGGTACGATTTCAGGGCAAGTGAACCATAAAAGGGTCTCGGTGCACGTATCCATAACAAATGTAGGTACCCACATAGACACCCACACACCCACACAGACACAGATAGCCACACGCGCAAGCAGACACACAGACGCGCGCAAACAGACACACAGACGCGCGCAAACCCACATCGGCCTCGAATTTGAGGGTAATGGGGGCGCACACACACACATACACACAACCACATTGATGATATATGGCCGCCATGAGATGCTAATGTGGGCACGGGCACAGGGCAAACACGTCACCTGCTTGAAGGCAATACAAAGTTTTCGTGAAATGTCTTTTTCCTCTGGCGAGAGCATGACAGGGTACCTGCAAGACGCACAATTACATTAATACACATACACACACGCGCAGAAAATGAAAGACAGCAGAGTGAGATGCGTGCGGGTTTTGCACAGGTCATTTGAGTAGTGCGGGACATGTAAGTCCACAATTGGACGCATGACACCCGCCAGTTGCAGCGAATACACACCGCACTTCTTTTCCATCCTTGTCACGCTGGACCTTTCCATCGACGGTCGGTGATTTGCGCGCCTCCGCGTGTGCATAGTTTGGACCGCACTGAGCGACGCATTTTAGAAAAAGGGTAAAGAAAAATGCCATTTAAATGTTGCTCACCAAACAGTGTGGAACGATAGTTTAGTTGGATGGAAATGCTGCCATTCCAATTCGAGATATGGGCATTGCGAGCGTGAATTAATTCGAGCAAACACAGGGCCCATGCACACAAAGGGCAGGCATAGTTGCATACAAAAACAACACGACTCACCGTGTAGACCTTCAAATCAGTGCCCTCCGTCGTGAGAAAGTCCTGCGTGCGAGTGAAGATGTACCAGAGAGACAAATATTAAGCTTCAGGCCGCAGTGCATCACAGGCGACACACGCGCAACACAAAACACACCAACACGCGCGAACGCATATCGAGGCAGCCCTATCCCACCTCGTACATGTACGACCCTTCCTGCCGCACGTTACTGACGTTGGAGCGAAACTCACTCGACCGATCGCCGACCTTCCTAAATAGGCGCTGGCTGCCTCCACCCGCCGACTGCGTCCGTCACACACGCGCCAGTCCGGGTTGCAATCAGCGGCAATATTTTGGCAGACAGGACAGAGGACATGCAATGCAAGATAAGGATTACCGCAGAGTGGCGCACATTGTGTGCGATATGAAGAGAGCAGCAGACTCTCAAGCATAGCATCGAACATCCGCCCTGTCTCCGTCCACGCCACAATTAATTACTGATAACTATGCAATTCAGTTGCATATTTGAGCAGCTCCAGCAAATGCTCGGGTCCCTTACGCCGCGAGAAAAACCAATAATCTGACTCAGACGTGACATAAACGGCATATGTGCGGCAGACGGCATCATGTGAGGGGCAGATGAGGTGATACTCCCCGCGCACCTTTGGGTAATATATGACAATGTTGTGGTCTTCCCCGCTGATCGGCTTCTCCACAAATGGCTTTGTGAAACGGATCCCGTTCACCTGCGAAGTATGCGGTCGAAAGTGCGGCTGAAATATCAGCCAAAGAACACAACCTCACAACCCATGCATCCCCCCCCCCCCCTTCTCCCTCTCCTCTCTCCCTCTCCCAGTCCCTCTTCCTATTGATCACCCTCCTACTGCTGCTGCAGACCAAGCGGTTCAAGTGATGCGATGTGAAGGGGGCTTTGATTGCAACAACAATATGATGTACTATGTACACAACAATCCACACGCGTGGCTCTCCTCCACACGCACCTCGATGTAGTCCTCGTGCTCTTCCAAATACTGGTCCATTCCGCTGTCCCTGTCCACTACGGCGTGGCGCGGAACGGGGATTCCGTGTGCCTTGAGCACCTCATACACCTGCGAGAGATATGAGCATGGGATTGTGCAGATGGATGTTTTGTACACGTGTGCGTGGATGGGCGTGGGGCGTGGGTCGGTCCTCGGTGTTACCGAATGAGAACGTTGCCTGGCTTCATGCGCCACACAATTAACACACGGTGCGGATGAAGACATCTGTGTATGTGCATGTGCCCACCGTATGCCTGTTCCAAAGAGTCCTCTGCATTGCAAGGTCGTTGAGAACGTATGGCTTGCGAAGTGCGACATATCCCTGACAATTGTTGGTGCGTGTGTATGTGTGTGTGTATGTATGGGTGGAACCGAGGGGGGGGGGGGGGGGGGATGCGTAAGAGAGTCCATCGTGCGCATGTCACGCCACACAATAGGCCTGGTGCAAAATGACGCATGCACCCACCTCGGCCTTGCTCAGCGGGAAGCCAGTGGAGAAAAACGATATTAGGCAGTCGCACAACGGCCAATTTTGAATGGGCTCGTTGAGTATAACACTGCAAATACGAAATGAGATCCATGCAATTCCGCACAGCCAAATGAGATATTGGCGAGCGACGCAACAGGCTGCAGGGAGCAATACCAAACTTGCGCACACTTTGAACAGTACGGACGCCACCCACTTGTCGCCAAACTGCACAATTTCGAAATCACCAGACTTCCTGAGTCCGTCAAGGATCATGCGCATCGGCTTTGATTGGGCCTGCGCATGATAAGAGAGGAATCACACACGGACGGTATTGGCGTTGGGGCATTGATGCTGACGCAGAATAAGGCCAAATGGGTAGGAAGAATTACATCAGTATGGTTCTCAGTGAGACAGACATTCTGATCGCACCTTTTTGTCCATAGCGCACACACCAACGACAATCTTGCGACTGTCGTCGGCGAATGGCGTGTTCAGAAACATGGTTGCGCTTGTGCCGCCCAGATGCCCGCGCTTCTGGCAGTTGGGATCAATTGATCTCCTCAAATTTGGGACCTATTCAACCCACACAAGACGGCGACGATGGGCATGTGTAGGATGGACTTGAAGGGGCACAGCTCATTGTAAAATGCACGAGGTCTTTTGCCAATCTCCTCTCAAAACCCGGTTGCTCTTGCTGACTGCACAAGTCGCCAGACTGCCCCTCCGGCCGTCAGCATGTCAACACAAATCCGATCACGTGGGGTGGCGAACCCTAATAGACCCAACCCTACCATGGGAAAATCAATCAGTTCTCCTGGCAGGCCAGTCAGTACTGGGTTGCCTCTTGTTTCAGCAGCACAGCAGACAGCGGTGTTTACGAAAAAACCACTGGCCCAGACCGGCTTAGTGAACCTGTTTCATGGGCCGGGTGACACTGGCTTAGGTTCAGTTGGCCGGTTTGCGTCGGCATCGTGGGCCCGCGGCCAGTCACTACGGCAGGCAGCGAGTCGGCCGCCGCCACCCGGGCGCAGTGACAGTAGTACCCACTGCCGTTCGGGGGTCGATGGTCAGGCCCATCGGCAATGATCAGTCGGTCACCGGATGATGAACGCCCAAAGCCCAGAACGAAATGCCAATTGGTGTTGATGTCCAGCCCCTGCCGACTCAGAGCGTGGATTGCGGCCGCGATGGTCTGTTCAAAGCATGGACCCAGAGTTCGCGGGCGCACTGGCGGCATGTGCATGACTGGTGGAATTGTGCAGTCTGCGCACTCGCAAACCGTGTTGACCAATTCTCTGTGGCTAATTGGACTGGCGCAATGAAAAACGTTGTAACAGTCACGTGCAGTCACGTGGACGATGATCCATGAGCGCCGATGATGCCGACTGTTCACAGCTAAAATCCGAGATCAAATATTGAATCAGAGCAACTTTTCAGTTATTTCTCCCTTGTAATGCTAATATGGCAAGCAATAGTGCGGACGTCTCTGCGGTAAATCCGCAAAGCGCCTCGACCCCTGCAAATGGCAAGGCCAGGGTGGCAGTGACAGATCTCGGATTTTTCCTCGGAATTGCGAGGCGAATAAGAAGAAAAGAGTACGAGGTGCGCCAGTTGTTTGTTGAAGACTGTTTTTGTATGCACAGCTGACCTGTTTTAATATTGACGCGCTAAATTTCTTTGTGTTGTAGCCGACTGCCGAGGAGAAACCGATACTTGATTCTTTGGAACTCAAGCTGTTGTTCGGGTGGGTGCCTTTTTTGTTCACCTTTTTGCGCTCAAGTTGAACAGCTGCATTAACTGCACGTGTCTATCGCAAGGGCTTTTAATGTTGATCTTCAAGTGCATTTTCATGCCATCAAAGGATCGCACCTGGCGGTGCATTTACAGCCGCCGCAACACACTGGCTATTTATCCGTGCCGTACAGCGAGAGAGCATGCCCAAATCACAACTGGTTCGAATTCTTCCAAAAGTTCATATAGGTGAGATACCGGCATACTTGAATGGCGTGGCCCTTACTTTGCTCTATCCCGTGACGCTCTTGGCAGGCCTGCATACTGAACCACTCACCCGCCGTGGGTCTGGTTGCCTCCTCACAGCATCATTCGTGTTTGGCGGCGCCTTAGGGACTTTCTGGCTCGCCACTGTGCTTGGCCACCAGATCCGCCGCCTCGGTCCGTCCTCGCCCGTTTCTGTCGAGTATTGTGGCGGACGATATGCGCAGACTACTCTCGTTCAACCCGATGCCGCCGTTGCCGTGCCGGGCACAACCGAGCACTCACGGGCGGCCGGCAACTGTGACTAAACATTTGCGCGGGAGATTCAAAATTTGAAAATCAGATGTCATCAGTCCACTCTGCGCCGATTGCATGGGCATGCCAGGCAGTAATACACTTGCCGTTAAAAAGACCCATTGCGCACAGTATTCAAACGCGCATTGTTTGCTACGTAGCGTGTTCTTTTTCCTCTGGTCTGCGCCCGTGGGTTGTACCCGGGAAAACGCAAAGATGGACAGCATCAATGTCAGCATCCGTGTGCGTCCGCTTAACCAACGGTGGGTTTTGTGCCATCACTGCAAGGAGCATACTCTCATCCGCTTTTCAAGCCACTTGATAAAAATAAAACTACACTGTTCTTTTTCTTGTGGCTGCTGACGATTTGGCCTTGTTGGCGTCAAATTGCAGGGAGATTAACAACGCGCAAGGACAAACATGGCAACTCGACGGAAACACCATCACGCAGTGCACCGACCGTGGAAGGCCAATCCCGAGTGCATCGTACACCTTCGGTGCGTTAGCGAAAGCAACTTGCATCTGATGATTTGGCGTAGTTGTTTCTCTGTAATTTACTTATAGCTAACAAAATCTCTGGTTTTGTGTTTTTGGAAATGGATTCGCACGCATCATTCAGATCGCATTTTTGCAATGAACAGTCGCACTATCGATGTGTTCGATTCGATTGCAAAGTCTATCATCGTTTCGGCAATGGAGGGAGTGAACGGTATGTGGATTTCTTCCAAACTATGCCGTCTGGGTTGTTCACAAACGCGCTTGCATCGTCTCAATTAAGGCGCGACTCACCTTCATATGCAATTCAATCCACGTCAGGCACCATTTTTGCATACGGTCAAACGTCTTCGGGAAAAACGCACACGATGAAAGGTCTTCAGACGGAGCCAGGCATTATTCCACTGGCAGTTCAGCAGGTCTTCTCGTACATTGAGCAGGTGCGGCACAAATTCATCGGCAACCAACCGCTTTCAAACTTGTTCCCGCGCCCTGATCGCAACCTTTCAGATGGACCAAGCTATAACTGACGGGTTTCGACTCTATTATTTGCAGAGTCCCGATCGTGAATTTCTTCTCCGCGTGTCATATCTTGAAATTTATAACGAGGTCATTTCGGATCTTTTGAACCCAACGAGCACAAATCTCAAGATTCGCGAAAACCCATCCGTGAGTATTATTTGCAGTTATCGGTACATGACACCCCTGCACAATAACCTCCAATGCCCACCGAGGCTTATTCAACAATATTTGTTTCCCACTCTACAGGGCGACATTTTTGTCGGTGATCTGAGCGAGGAAGTCGTTGTATCTCCCAATCAGATTCTCGCACTTATGGAAGCGGGAGAAGGTGAATTGAGCGCTTGTTGTAAACCTCAATTTCGCTCTGGGAGCCTTTGTAAAGAACCAACCATACCACCTAACATTATCGCGTTAATGCACTCACAGCTCACCGTCACACTGGCGAAACCAACATGAACGAGAGGAGCAGCCGCTCTCACACGATCTTCCGAATGGTACGATATTATCTGCACTTTCATTTGTTTCCCCCTCAATCACGGCAAACAAAACAAAACAAAAAACTTCAATTCTCAAATGTGTTTTGAATACTCTGCTAACATCCACCAATTGTACCTCTTATTCGCAGGTCATTGAAAGTCGCGAGCGGTCGTCGGAATCCGAGAGCGTCAAGGACGGTCGTCGTTCCATCGATGGGGCCATCCTCGTGTCTTCCCTGGTAGGTGTCCACGTTAATTCCGTGCGCCATACTAATGAAAAATGAAAACTGGGGCGTATTCTAACCAAACTTATGCTTATTGTCCCGATTGTGTTGGATTGCGGTAAAGAATCTCGTCGATCTGGCGGGATCAGAGCGCATCAGCCAGACGGGAGCGGAAGGAATTCGGTTGAAAGAAGGTGGTTTCATCAACAAGAGTCTTCTCACACTGGGCACGGTCATTGCTAAGCTCTCCGAGGGCGTGAAGGAAAGGTGGGCGGATTTTTCGTGTGTGTGTTTGCGAAATGGTGGTAATTTGATGTGATTGGATAAGCTAAATGTCTATTTTGTGGGCGTCCACATGTCTAACAATTTCGTTTTTCTGTTTCAGTCGCTTGTTTTGTATGATTGGCCTTTGTACTAACTTTCAGATGCTTCAAATGGCAACAGCGGACACATTCCATACCGCGATTCCAAGCTCACGCGTATCCTCCAGCCATCACTCGGAGGGAATGCGCGCACCGCCATCATCTGCACGGTCACTGCCGCAACAGTTCACGCCGAAGAGACCTTGAGCACCCTCAAATTTGCTAACCGCGCCAAAACAATCAAGAACAAGCCCGTCATCAATGAGGTCAGCCGTCCATGTAAACGCTGCTTGCAATATCACCCTCGCATAATTATCCATGTCTGTGCACCCACGCATGCGCTATTCAGTCGAAATTCACCCATCACCCTCACACTCTACAGGTCACAACGAACGAGGCTCTTCTCAAGCGGTATCGACGTGAAATCAACGAGCTCAAGCGCCAGCTGTCCGAGTCGGCGTGTGGAATTGACGCCAACGTGCTCCAACAGCTCCAGACTGAGAAGCAACGTGTTGAAGCCGACAAGGAGGCCATGGCGCAGCTGCTACGAGAGAAGGAGACGCGCAGCGCAATACAAGAGCAGAAAATTGAGCGGTTGACCCGTCTCATCATCACCTCGTCCAATCAGGGCTCCAACGTTGAAGCCGCCGTGCCTGCTCAGCCGGCGGCGGCGAAGGCACGGTCTGTGCGGCGTGAGACGTGGTGGGCGGGCGCACGCCGATCGCAGATTGTTCCCGGAATCCTGGCTCCCGCCGCCCAGGTGGCCGCAGTTGTCGAGGAAAAGGAGCCTGCAGTGAAGACAGCCGAGCTTGATTCTGCTGACGCCGTGCCCAATGTCGAGAGTGCGGGACGCCAGTCTATGATGCGGTGGGTTGCCCTACTGGACAGATACACTGCTTGACACCTTTCCGTGTCTTGGAAAGTCACTGTTTAGCCAACGTTGACGACCGCACCTCACACTTGTTTCGTTCTAGGCTTTCCATTATGCGCCAGAGTGTCAGCGGGGGCAAGGATCTCTTTGCCGCGCCCAAGAAACAAGTCAAGTTCCCGAAGACAAAGGTGCGTCCGTGTTTTACCCAACTCAGACAGTTGATGGTTGATGATTATCGCGTTGAATTTTGTCTCAATGAACACGTAATGGAACTCGCACATGCAGGCCGAAGACAAGGAGGCCCCAGTTACATCGTCGACGCGCATCCGAGAGCTTGAGGAAGACGTCCGTGGGTACCAAGAGCAAGTCAAAACGCTCGAAGAGCTGCTCGAGCAATCGAACGAACATCTGCAAAAGCTCATCGAAGGCGAAGCAACGGCCGCCGATGAGCTTGCACGGGAGCTGGAAGTTGTCAAGGAGGAGCGAGATGACGCACGCGCCTCACTGCTCCACGCGAGTGCCCGCACAGACACTGTTGTATCGGAGCTCGAAGAAGCGCGCCAGAGGGAGGCCGACCACCTGGCGCAGATTTCCGCTCTGAGAGAAACGCTCGACGAGGAGCGTGCTCGCGGCGGTGCGACTGAGGAATCCCTCGACTTTGCTCGCGCCGAACTGGAAGCGGTCAGCTCTGCTGTGGGTGATGTTCATGCCGCTCAGAGCTTGGAAGTCGAACTCCTTCGTGCCGAGTACGTCAATACGAAGGAAATGTCCGATGCTGAAATTGCAGCTCTACGGACGGCCATTGAAGAGCTTGAGGGTCGCCTACGCGTCATGGCCATTGAGCAACAAGAGTGGCAGTCAAAGGCCAAAGAACTGACGGGGGACAAGGAATATCTCGAGGATCAAGTTGCGCAGCTTTCTCTCGCCATTGCCGAAGCGAATGGACGAGCAGATAGTGTAGCATCGATTGCAGGGAGTGGTGAGATGGACGCCCTGCGCGTCGAGCTGGAAGCTGCGCGTGAGCAATGCGCCGCGACCTCGCAACAACTGGAGGAGTCTGAAGCCGAGTGGCACGAACTCCGCGAAATGCTTGTTCATGAAGCGGGCCAGATGGAAACGGAGCTACGGGAGACGACGCTTTTGAACGAAAACCTCCGCGGTGAGCTCGATGTCGCGCTGGGGGAGCTTGAGGAAATGCGCAACCAGCTATCGGACGCGCAAGTTGCCCTTGATGTTAGCCAGGAGAAACAAAACCGCGAGGAGCAGGCGCGGCGCGCAAACGAAGCCGTTGCACTCGCACGCGCCACGGCCGAAGCGGAGACCCTCCGTGTTGAAGTGGCAGCTGCGAACGAGAAGATTAAGACTCTTGAGGCCGATTTGCTGGCATCTGAGGAGATTCGCGAGGCTGAGGCGCTGAAGTTGCAGTGGGACGTTGAGATGCGCACTCCCGCAACTCCGGACACAACCGAGTTACCATGCAAGCAGTGCGTCTTACTTGGCGAGGAAGTCAGTGTTAAGCTAGCTACGGCTGGTGAAGAGCTGGCGAACGCTCGCCGCGAGCTCAGTGACTCCATTGCGCAGACGAATGTTCTGCAGGAGCAACTGTACTCCGCAAACAACGCTGCGGAGGAGCACAGCAAGGCGTTGGAGATGATACGAGCGTCTTTGGATATCGCACTTGCGGATAATCTTGCCCTGTCCGAAAGCATTCAGGACCTCGCTTCGGCACAGCATAGCGACCGTGATGTCCAGGACGCAATTTCGCGTGACGAGATTGCATCGCTTGAGAGGGACGTGGCGGAGATGTCCGCCGAGTGTTCCCGCCTTCGCGAAATGGTGACCGCAGCGGCAGTGCGAGAGAAGGAGTTGGAGTCAAAGTACGAGTCCCTGGCAACTGAATCTCACGACGCCCGCAGCCAAGTCGGAGCTGCTCTGCAAGCGGCGGCTGCCAGCGCAGAGGAAGTGGTCGCAGTTCGGTCTACAATTGCCCGCCTTGAAGGAGAGCTTGCGCAGATGGCGACTTGCGCCGAATCTCTCGAGGCGTCTCTTGCGCGCGAGTCACACAGGTCCGCTCAGCTCGAAGAGAAGGCTGCAGGCCTTGCGGCCGAGATGGCCTCTCAGCACGTCAACATGGATGCTTGTGCCAGAAATATTGAACAGCTGGAACTGGCTGTAAGTTTGAGCCGCGAGCAACTGGAGCGCGCCGAGACAGCCCGCAATGAGCTTGTCCAGGAAAACGATGCCCTCAAGCACCGCCTCGCGGAGCTTGTAGCCATCGCTGACGATCGCGACCGCCTGGCACATGAGCACGATGAGCAAGCCCAGCAGGTTCACCGCGCGGAGTCGCGCGCAGAGGCTGTTGAGGCAGATCTTCAACGCATGTCTTCACAAGTCCAAGAGTTCGAGTCCCAGCTGCAAGCGGCGACCGAGGAGCTGGTAAACGCTCGCGCTGAATTGAAAGTGGAGAGGGAGAATCGCACTGCCACCGAAAAGGAGCTCGCCGCCGTTCGCACAGAACGTGAAAAGGAAAAGGAGAAGCAGAGCCACGCGCCGACCGAGGTAGCCCGCCTGCGTGAGGAGCTCGCACAGCTTAGACGAGAGTCCAAACAGTCGGCACAGCAGGTGGCAGCCGCGCAGAAGGACCGCGATGCCGCGGGAAAGGAGCAAGAAAAATGGGCGTCAAAACTGGAGAAGCTCGAAAGCCGCGTCAAGGATGCCATGCAGGCCAAATCTGCACTTGCCGCAGAGAAAGCCGCCTTGGAGAGCGAGTTGCGTGATGTGCGCCATCACAGCACGGCGATGGAGAAGGAGAGCGATCGCATCCGCAAAGGCGCGGCTGCGCAGGAAGAGCGCGTGAAGGAAGCGACTCTCGCCGCGGAGACTGCCGAGAAGCGCCGCGAAAACGACGTCGCTGCCGCCGAGGCGCAGCTGCAACAGGCGCGCGTTGCTTTGAAGCTTGCAACCGAGGAGGTGGGATCGCTGTCGGAGCGCTGCGACGCCCTTCAGCAGGCCGTTTTCGAGGCAAACGGCATCCGGCAAGAACTTGAGGCAGCCCTCGGAGCTCTGCAGACTACCGGCGAAACGCTTGCAGAAGAAGTTGAGCGACTGTCGACCGAGCGTGCCGAGTTGGAGCTTGCGGTTGCTGCGGCTAATAACAAAGCCGCGGCGTTCGAAGCATCCGCTGCACATTCCATCGAGGCCAACGACAGGCGCGATAGCGAGCTGCAGGCGGTCTATGAACAGTTGACGGAGATGAGCTTGCGCGCGGAAGAGTCCGAATCTGCGCTCCAGTCAATGCGCGACGACGCCCGCGAGGCACACGAGCAACTTGCAAACGCAATCCGGGCATTGGAGGGCGACAACGGTCGCCTTCGCCACCAACTCGCGGCTGCGGAGCACAGCATGAGGTCGCTGGAGGACAAGGCACGCGAAAGCGCCGAGATGAAGCAGTCGCTCGAGGCACAACTCTCCTCCGTGCGTGAGGAGCACGCAGCTGCTGTTGAGTACTCGCAGCGCCTTGAACGTCAACTTGCCGACGCAAGTGATCGCCTGGAGAGCATCTCAAGCTCAGAGAGCGAGTTTAGCGCTCTCCGTGCGGCACACGATGCGCTCGTTCGTGACAGCAAGCGCATGTCTGTCGAGCTGACCACGGCGGAGCAGCGGGCTTCTGCATTGCAAAAGGACCTTGATATTGTCAATGGCGGCATGTACAGTGAAATCGAGGATCTGCGCCGCCATATTGATGAGCTCGAGGCCCACGGGAAGGGGAGCAGTGCCGAATCGGATGCCGCGTTCGCCGAGGTGGGACGCCTGAAGGCAAAGATCGATGTGGGAATGAAAGAACTTGTCAGGCTGACGGCAGAGCTGGCGGCCTCAAGGGCGGCGCAAACTGAGGCTTGCAGTGAGGTGGAAGGCCTCCGTCGCGTTGTATCTGCCTTTGAGGAGCAAGTGGCGGAGGCGGCGTCGCACATCAACACACTCAGCGAGAGGCTGGAGGAGGAGTCTGCGCACTCGGAAGCCGCAAAGCAGCGGATCAGTGAGGTGGAGGCAAGCTGCAGAACCGTGGAACAGCGCGCGCGGAATGCGGAGAAGGAAGCTGCTGAATATAGGGCCGTCGTCGACGAGATGGAATCGCACCTCGACGATGCAGTCGCGGCTGTCCAATCAGAGCGTGCGCGCGCAGACGCGGCGTGCGTGACGGCAGCTCAGCTCAGGAGGGATCTTGAGACCATTGTTGCGACATTTGGGAAGCAAGAGCAGGACAGCGGCGCGAGTGCACACTCTTCCTCGGCGGACCGTCTGCGCGAGTCGATGGCCCAAATGCAGGGCGAGTGCGAGAGACTCGCCGAGCGTGTTCGCGAATTGGAGAGGCAGCTCGCTGCTGCAGAGTCCGAGCTTGTGCTCCGCGGGGTCGCCGAGAGCAGTGCCGGTGACCGCTCCGAGATCCTCGATTCTTCGTTTGGGGATGGGCGTGCGCTGATGATGCAGGCGCTCAAGTCTGAAGTGGACGAGAAGGGGCGGCAGATCGCTGCCCTGCACGACGAGATTCGCACCCTTCGCCTTGTAAAGAACAACGAGACGGCAAAGTATATTGCGCTTCAAGACGAGAACCGACGCTTGCAAGATGAGCTTGTCTCGTCCTCTCGTGCGCACGACGACGGCCCGATCAAGGCACGCCAGACTGGCGCGCTCGCACGCATCGATAGCAATAACAAGGAAAACGCCGGACACACGCACAGTGCCAATCAGCCATTGACGCTGTCTGCGAAGGCGACAAGTGGGGCCGCGGGCGTGAACAGGCTCGCGACGGGAGGGGCAAGGGCGGCCGCGTATGCCGCTCGGCCACAGCCAGTGGATCAGGAGGAGTCGGCGGGAGAGTGCAAGCAGCAGTGATGATGAGGCACGTGGTCGAGCCATCACTGCAGCGACAGTCTGCGCTGCGTAGTCTTTGTTGCTGTGGCGGTGGTGGTGAACGTGGGTTCGGAACCTGTGTTGTTGATGGAGCGGCGTAGCGTGTGCGTGCGTGGTGATGGTGTGCAAAAAGGAGAGACAAATCAAATACGATTGCTGACTCCGCAGTCACCCATTTAAAGATGTGTCCACGTCAATTCTCGCATGCCAAATCAGGCTCCAGAGTTTAAAATAATATCCTAATATGGATTAATTTCTCGGCACATATTGCCATAAATGCACATGAACGCCCGTTGTCGCCGTGACGACCAAACAAGGCGGGTTTGGGTCTCAAAACAACCCGTCCCTGTGTGCGTCAATGCGTGCACGCACACACCACGACGCCCCTCTTGTCAAAGCCTACCTGAACGTCAACGAAGCCTCGCTGTCTGTTGGTAAGACTTTGCCATTATATACTAGGGAGTGGAATGGTGGGCTGAACAAAGCAAAACGACCCCCATCCATTAGTTGTTTTGACTCGCGCGGTTGTGATTCGGCCTATATTGAGAAACACTGAATGCCAATGATGACGGAACGCGCCCTGCAATGATGCCGACCTGCGGCGGGATGTGGCATTCATACAAGCTGTAGAGCTGTGTGTCACGTGCTCGCGCAGCTGCAAAATGGACTCTCGTGGCGATGATGGGGACAACCGTCCCGGAAGTGGCCATCGCGCTTCGTCAGTCCCCGAACTCCCCGACATAGGCACAAATGGCAGCAATAACTGTGAGTGTTGGGTATTACTCTTGACTGGACGAGTTGTTTGTTGCTTGACTGCATTTAGTGCACACATGTGACACCCATCCTTTGGGACGGGTGACTGTGCATGAAGCACCAACCCCATCACACTCCTTACCATCTGCTTCACTTGTATAAACTTCAGCCCGTCGACCGAGTTCGGGTACATCGCGCGGGGATGGTGAGGACCGCGTCGAACCGCTTCCTCCGCCTCGAGGAAAGACGGCAGGGGCAGACTATGCTCAAATGATCATCAACAATGCGCGTTTGCCCGTGAAGCAATTGCGGAAAGGTTCAGTGGCGATGGACGATACTAGTCTGCTCACACCAAGCATATGGAAATCGGTGAGTCCAGGAATCTGAACTACACTCACACATACATACACACGCACACACGCGCATGCACGCACTCACTCTCGCTCTCATACGTGCACAAAAACACACACACATACACACGCACACACATATACACACAAATACACACCAAAACACATACATACACACACACTTATGTACATATGCATTAACGCTTGCGGCCGCACTATGACTTGAGTAGCTAGAAACGCATCCTGAAGCTTGCATGTGTTGGTCGTTCATTCACCACAGTTTGGGAGCTCGTCCGGGGTAGCGCGCCTCATGTACCGCACTAGCTATGGGCTCGAGACGGAGTTTCCGCTCGTGGAGGAGCACGTGACGATTGGCAGGAAGTCGTGCAACACAATACGACTCAACGATATTCAAATAAGCAAGGTGAGAGTGTGCTCTGTAGAGGGAGTAGTGGACGGGTGCACAAGCGTGGATCTGCCTGCTCAACAACATCATCTTCGTGGATAGTGCTTCATGCCAACCATAGTTGACCAACGCTCAGTGGTCCAGGATGTCCGTAACCACGCAATTCCCCTGCGTGTGCTATTTTGACTTGGCATGTCATGATTATTGCTCATCACGCCCATCAATTGCGCATCTTTGCGCGCAGGAGCACTGCGTGATCGAGCGAAGACAGGACGGATACGCCATCCGGGATCTCGGCTCGAGCAACGGGGTGATTGTGAACAGGCGGAAGGTGAAGGAAAAGGTGCTGGCAGACCGCGATGAGATTGAGTTGGGCCGCGTGCGCCTCGTCTTCACAGTGGCCTCTCCCGCGGGCGCCGGGCCATTTGACGGCCATCCCCTGGGCTTTGCCGCGCGATATCGGGCGGGGTCGATGTCGACAACGGGCACACTGCCGTCGGGCGCGGACGGCGCTGCTGCTGCGGCAGACGGTGGCGATGCCGGCGGTGGCGCGTCCTCGGAAAAGGACCGCCAGCTGCGCAACTATGTCACAATCGTGCCCGACAAGCACGATTTTGACCAGAAGGTGCGTGTTGATTTCATATATGTTAAAATTTGTTGTTCACATTGTAGCCACGTGCATACACCGCACAGTTGTGTTGTTGCTTTTGTGTGGCATGATTTCTGAACAGCAGACAATGCGAACTCGTGCCTTGACCAAAACCTGATACCTGCCAGCACGTGTACACATGCCCACTCACACTCACATTCACACGCACATACACATATCCATATATATATATATATATATATGTACTCAGGTGGTTGTCCACGAAGCAATTGAAGATGCAGCACTGCGAAAAGAATTTTTGCCTTCATCGGAGGTCACGGATATCGAGATCCTCCGACAGGACTACGAGAAGCTGCGAGTCTGTCACGAGATCTCGCGCATAGGGCCGCAAGACCTGAAC
This sequence comes from Pigoraptor chileana, assembly GCA_943704495.1. Taxonomy (NCBI): domain Eukaryota; class Filasterea; order Ministeriida; family Capsasporidae; genus Pigoraptor; species Pigoraptor chileana. The sequence goes on from CALSCR010000223.1 coordinate 16,189, forward strand.
GCAATGTTGGAAAAAATGATTGACTTGCTGTTTAGCATTCTTCCCGCTGACCACGGCGTCGTCATGCTCAAGGATGAGGAGACGGGCACATTTGATATCATGAAGGTGCGGGAAGAGCCGGGCGTGCATGCATGCACACAGTGTAGATTATACAAAATTTGCAATGGAGGGCAAATATTTCTCGAAAGGCACGTGGTCGTATCCATGTGAATTTGCTCACATACACACACATACCCATACCCACGCACACGCACTCACAGTTAACTACCACGTGATGACACCTTGTCTTTCGCGCAGGTCAAAGTCCGCAACGGCACCAAGCACGTGGGCGAGATCAAGCTGTCTGCCACAATCCTCAACCACGTGACACATTACCGCACGTCGCTGATTGCATCGGACGCCTTTTACGACCCGCGGTTCAGCGGATCGAATTCGATCGTCCGCGAATCCATTCGGGCGGTGCTCGTCGTCCCCCTCATCACACACGACGACGTCATTGGCGTGCTTCAACTGGACTCACGTGAGCGCGTCGGGGCGTTCTCGGAGAAGGTGCGCGGGGAGTAATGACTCTCACTGATTATGCTTACCTCTAATGCCAGCGCCCCTACGAATTGCCCCCATATGTAGACCATTTACAACCTGTCGTCAACATTATTTCCAATATTGAATGTGTTCATTGCCTACCCTTTCCACGGCTGCACGCAGGATCTCCATCTCGTCAAGGCCGTTGCGAACCAAGCCGCCGTTGCGATACAAAACTCGATGTTGCTGCGGCGGGTTGAGGCGGAGGCTAAGACGCGCGAGCAGCTCGACCGCTTCCTTCCGCCGCAGGTCGTCGAGCGTGTGTTGCGTGGCAAGGGAGAGATCAAGAGGGTGGGCTTGGGGAATGATGCATTTTGCGTGTTTGATAGCACACTTGTCTGTGCCTGTGTGTCCGTGAATGGTGTCTGCAAGGTCTCTCAATGTTGCATGCGGTCTGAAATTCGCTTTTCTGTGTTGTATCTCTACTGTGCAGGGTGGCCGCGAGCTCGTTGGCACTGTCGTGTTTGCGGACATCCGGGGCTTCACGCGCATGTCGGAGAAGGCGTCGGGGCCGCAGGAGATTGTTGATATACTCAACGACTATTTTGAGAGGGTGAGCCATCCCTTGTGTGTGTGTGTATGTGTGTGTGTGCGTGTGTGTGTATATGTGTGTGGATGCGTGTGTGCGTGCGTGTGTAACTTGCCTCAAGCTTTTCACCAGCAGCGTGTGGCACCATTTGTACCGGCTCTTTTCGTCTGCCTTTCGACTCACCATATTCTAACCCAATGAGCATCCGATTGAATTGCGCACAACATTTGCATTCACAGCTCGTATCGATAGTATTTAGGCGTCAAGGCATTCTGGACAAGTACATTGGAGACGCACTGATGGCCGTATTTGGTACCCTCGACAGCGAAATAGACCCTGTCTACAACAGCGTCGCCGCTGCGATCGAATTTCGGGATGCGATTCGTGTCATGAATGCAGGTTGGTGCTGTTACGTGATGTAACATCTTACTCTCTCTCTGTGCAGTCGTTTGTATATTCTGGTGATTGCTCTGGATGTTTGTCAGTTCGTTCCGTGTAAAATGCGTGTGTGTGTGTGTGAGTGTGTGTGAGTGTGTGGGTGTGTGTGTTATATGACTCGCGACTGCTTTGACATGATAAGGCTGCTTACGGGGTGGCTGCACCGCGGGTCAAATGCTGTTGTGAGGGTGGACTTCTGCCAACCTGCGCCGATGGTGCGGACATTAATCACAATGAACCACACACTGCAAACAGAACGCGCACAGCTCAACCTGGATCCCATCGGCATCGGCGTCGGCGTCAACACGGGCAGTCTTGTGGCCGGGTTTGTCGGATGCCACCAGCGCCTGGAGTACACTTGCATTGGCGACACTGTGAACACGTCGAGCAGGATATGCGACATGGCGGCCGCGGATCAGGTATGCACATAATGGCCCATAAACACAGACACATAAATGATGCACACACACACACACACACACACACACACACACACACACACACACACACACACACACACACACACACA
>CALSCR010000226.1:0-14027 GCA_943704495.1 Pigoraptor chileana
CGGCGGCGTGACCACCACACTGCGTCTGACTCCATCAGCGTCTGTGCCTTGCCATCCTCCCCCTAGAGTGCCGAATACGACACGGCAATTCTGACAGAGATACAGGAACTGTGCAAGCGGAATGCGGCGTCGCAGGCACTCAAAGCACACGCTGCACCTGCGGCGACTTCGCTGCCCCGCGGTGCGAATGCAGTCTCATCTGCTCTTGCGCACCTGCCGCCGAAGGGCATGCGGGGGCCGCCGCCGCCAGTTCCTCGCCGGCAGTCGACAGGCGGAGTGGCGCCGCCCATGATGGCGGTGGGTGGTGGATAATCTGAAGCGTGTGCTTGATATGGGATGCTCAAGAACTCATACCCTTTTGAATCTTCAACGATGATTGCAGCCTCCCGACGACGATAAGTTTTCGTTCAATGCTGATCATGCAAACAAGCAAATCAAGTTGTTTTTCGACGCTCTGGGCTCCATCGATCCTGCGACCACCCGCCCTGAGACTGCTGCTGTCTTTCTGAAGGTTCGCATTGCAATTCACGCCCCCGTCATTCTGTGGCTGTTTTTGCGCCATCAATCTCACGCTGGATGCCTGCGGTGAATGAACCCCCCGGTAACACAACAGGATATTCGCGACAAGTGCCTGAGCTTCAAGCCTGGTCTCGTGCGGCTAATCGAGGCAACACGTGACGCACACGCTCTTGGTGGGAACCGGCTTCTCTCTTGTTTGCTGGCGAAGAACATTGAAGGGGACACTCTTTTGGAAGCACGCCGGGGTTGCGCGAGAGTTTTAGTTTGAGTTGCTGATCTATGGGCGTTCTTCCGCTCCTTGCAGGTACGCTGATGAAACTCAACGAGGATCTGACACTGGCATTGGAAAAGCATGACCGCCTCCTCGGGACCTGCCAACAGCGCTTGTTGCTGCTGCAGCAACAGCAACAACAGCAACAGCAGCAACAGCAACAACCACAACCACAACAACAGCAACAACAAGAACTGGGCGCGATGCCTTTCAATGCCGCCACCGAACAAAATGCAGCTCATGGCAGCGGCGGCGACGTCCCTGGGGGCTCTGTGATGCGCATCCTGCCTCTCGACCCGATGAATCCATATGCACTTGGCCCCGGTGCGCTTTCTTCCGGTTCGTCAGCGTCAGCATACGATGATTCGTGGGCCGATGTTGTGCGCAATGATGCCTTGGATGGATTTCCAGAGGTGGGTCATGCGCATGCATCCACGCACACACACACACACACTGCAGCATCCTCCAACCGACCAAATCGTATTCTGAATGGTGTGAACATTGCGCGCAGGCTGCTGCCGCGCTGGACTTCAAGGGGCAACCTGCCGACATTTCGTGGACGGCATGTACAGGTGAGAGAATTGTGATGACGCAAGCAGTGGTGGATTGGAAGATGAATCGTTTTTGTGCCTTATTTGTTGTCTTTGCTGCTTCACACACTAGACACTGGTTGCATAGTAATCCCCCCTGTATCTCATTTCCTTCTCGTCTGCAGATACTGGCATTGCGATAGACCCATCACTCGCCGAAGAAAATCCGTTTTCAAGCGACGCGTAGTTGGTGGCTGGCTTAGCATGCACACCTGTAAATTCGCTGCATGAAGTGTACTGTATGAGTTACGCTTGTTATTGTTTGAATGCATCTGCCGTTCCTCTGCTGGGTGGACCCGCGGGCAATGAATGGCAAATATATTCCGTGAAACGAGTGTTTTTCCAGCGATTAACATGGTTGTTGCTGTGCGTGCTGCTGCTCGCGTCAGACAGCTGCAAGAAGATCACGTGACATTGGGCTGGGTATTCGGTGGCTTTCGAGAATGCGCGCCGTTGCATCGGCGGCGACCTGCCTGTCCAGGCACACGCACACATCATCTTCAAACTCAAACCAGAGATACGGCTCTGTGTTTTGCGTGACAAGCGACGCGAGGTGTTTCAAATTGACCACTCGGGTTCCATTCAGCGACCGGAGTTCGAGGTTGGTTGCTGACCCATATCCAGCGTTGGCCTCGTCTGCCAGTATCTGGGACAGAATGACGATTTCTTCGTCGTGCGCCTTTCTCATTCCGAAGAGCGCCCTGGCGGACAACTTTCTGGGGCTTGTGTTCCACCAGTCGGCACCCCACTCTGCAATGTGTGTCCCCGGAGATACATGTCATACATGTCCGTCAGTGTGCGTGATCGCAGATTATTTTCCCTTGCGAATCTACAAGACACCACCCACCGTGTAGGTACGGTTGCACGAGTGGTACAAAGACCAGTCCCGCGTGGATAAGGTATGATGGACTAGTATCGTATTGGTGTGAGGGCACGAGCGGCGGCACAGTGGCGAGAGCGAGCTCGACAGTAGCCTCCTTGCGGTCGCGCCATAAGAGCAGTTTGACACTGTCGCCGATGAACTTGTCCATGAGAATGTAGTGAACTGTGACGAGGGGCCAAGAAGCAGTCAGATGACAGTCTCAATGCTCACACGCATGCACACACTCACCACCGAATCAGCGCTCACACGCACACGCACGCTCACACCACCCACTCACACAACACAATCAAGAGCAGGAACGGCATGCTTACAGTTGATTCGCTCCTTATTTCTAAAAGCAATCGTGCCGTCATTAGCAACGCGCGTGCCATCCACCTCCATGATGACATCATTGGGGCGAAGGACGTCACTCGAAGGGTGAAGCGGAAGTGCCTTTGCCACTCGCACGCCCGTTCGGCCCGCGGGCATCCCCAGGCGACACCGCAGCTGTCCGTTCTCTAGCGACTGGCACACAACACCAAACTGGCTGAACCCGGTGTACCGGCCATTGCGCCGCACGTCTTCCAAAAAATGCTGTAGATCAAGGAACAGGCGGGGGGCAGTGAATGTAAGCACTGGAGGCAGTCGGAGGCAGCACTGTCAGTACAGGCACACCTCAGCAGAGTACGAACCACCCACCTCTATAACAGGCACAGGAATGATATATCCAATGCTTTCTGCGCCAGGAAGATGTTGAAAGGCTACGCCGACGACGCGATCATCTCGCAGTGCAGGCCCACCGCTGTTGCCCTGCATGTGTGTAGTCATGAGCACACCATTGCACAAAGAGCAGATCGAGAGTTCCTGCGGACACCAGTACGGCGTCGCAATGTCTTACCGGGTTGATTGCCGCGTCCACCTGACACGATGGGAGGTGGGCGGCGCCGTGCACGTATTGCTGAAACTCAACGCGTGATATGACACCAGCGCTCAGGCTGATTGCGTCTCCGCCGGTCGGGTATCCAATCTAACCATGTTCAACACACGTACGCACATACGCACACTTATGTTAGTGGAATGCTGGCAAATAAGTCAAGAAATGGCTCGAAAGAATTTTACACACTCACAATTGTCACACGATCTTGCAGCGAAGGAACGTCTCCAAATTGCAGTGGCGGCAAATCGTGCCAAAACTCATTGTCATCTATGCGAAGGGTGGCAAGGTCGCATTCGTGCCCAGCGTGTTCGACTGTCGCCATGTATTTCACGGGGGATCCGTGCTTCCTGACCATGACGGCCGTGTGGTTGGCCACGACATGGGCATTGGTGAGCACGCGCCGTCCCTCAATTACAAAGCCGCTGCCAGTGCTTTCTTTCTGAGGCTTCATCGACCATGGCAATATATAGTTCGGTGCCGTTGCAACAGCATAGATTTTAACGACGGAATCGAGCGTTGAGACTGAAACTGCAGAGGGGGATCAGAGGGCAGATAATAAAACCACGATTTTAGGTGCCACATAGGAGAGCAACCGCAGAATATTCATGTAGCTAACCGCACGAATCACTCACCACCACGCACAGCGGTTCGTCTCTGAGACGAGGCTGTTTTGAGAGAGTCCGACCTTTTGTTGCGGTTATGCGACAGAGTTCTAAAGAGGCGCGGGACATGCCAACTGCGGCCTTCTGGCTGCGCGGCACACGTGATGGGCCTTTGCGTGCTTGGTGGGCGCACGGCCGCATACGCAACCAACCGCCACGCACACAGAGCGCGCCCTATCACAGGGCGATTCATCTTGCTTCAATGGAGGGGATACGGAGGGGAAAGGCCTTATCATGTACTGTCAGCGGCGGCCGGAAATGCTACAGTTGGAGCGCAGGGCACGTGACAGTGGCACGTGCCATCCGAATTTCCGAAAGATCGCCAAATTAATCTTCGAGGGTCCGGTCATGTGCGCTCAGTTGATACAAAAAGGAAAACACACACACGGTATAACTACCAAAGAGTGTCTATTTAATCTTATCTGTACTTAGTTCATTCGCAACATTCAAAGAGAGCAAACATGGAAGTGCCGCCCAATTCAACGTTGTACGTCAACAATCTCAACGAGAAGATAAAAAAGCAAGGTTTGTAAGATGCCGCAACAAGCCATGGACAGAAAATGCAACGGGAGTTTCATCTCATTCCTTTTTCGACTGTTGTATCGCTGCAGAGCTCAAGAAATCCCTCTATGCTGTGTTTTCGCTTTTTGGGCCCATCCTCGACATTGTTGCGCTCAAGACACTGCGTATGCGCGGCCAAGCATTTGTGATTTTCCGCGATGTGGCCTGTGCAACAAACGCCTTGAGGTCCATGCAGGGGTTTCCGTTTTACGACAAACCTATGGTGGGTAAATGCATGCATGCGTTTGCCAAACTACTGCAAGTTTTGTCTTCTGTCTATGACTTGATCGTTTGCTCTGTGTTTTCGCAGCCCAAATGTGTAGATCTGGCATTCAACCGTCCCTTGTTGGCCCTGAACATGCATTGCAGCGCATCCAATATGCAAAGGATAAGTCTGACGCCATATTGAAGCTTGAAGGTGCATTCGTGCCGCGTGAAAAGAAGCCACGTGGAGAAAAGCCAAAGTCCGTTCCCCGAAAGCGAGAAATTCCGGCACCCGATCAGGCACCTCAGCAAATCTCCCAACAGATCTACGCCCCTGCACCGGTAGCGCCAGTGGTGCACGAAATTATTGTGCCCAATCAAATCCTTTTTCTTCAGCAGCTTCCCGAGGAGACGTCCGAGACTATGCTCACCGTTCTTTTCAACCAGTACCAATCAGCTGCTTTGTCGACTTGCCTCATGCTCGGTTTGATGATTTGAGGAACAATTGGTTTGAATGACCACGTCCTGCTATCCTGTTTTCTATTTCTTCCCTTGCGATTTCCCTGTGCTATTTCTGTTTTTTCTTGCTACAGATTCAAAGGATTCAAGGAAGTGCGCCTTGTACCTGGCAGGCACGACATTGCCTTTGTCGAATTTGAAAGCGAGGCTGATTCGGGCGTGGCGATGAGCGCACTGCAGGGCTTCAAGCTTAGCGCAACGCATACGCTGAGCATTTCATATGCAAAGAAGTGAAGCCCCTGGGATGGCGCACTCTCAATGTGTGATATGTACAATAATAGACTGACTGCATCGCAGCGAATGCAACACGCAGGCGCGACTGTGCAAACCAGAGTATCTTGCGCATGATGTGTGTTAGACGGCATGCACGGCCATCCGCAGTTGCGTTGGCTCTCTGTCAGCCGTTGCCGAATCCCCTCCATCTATCCCACGGAAGTCGACGTTGTTGGATGTCGCAGAGCCCAGCATTCCCTCAAGCCGCTCAATCTCCGCACGCGCGCAAGTGAGCTGGTCGTCCAGCGACGCTACCTGCTGGGACAGATCAACAATCAGACGCATGTGGCCGCCCGCGCCCTCATCTGCCTCGTCGCCTTCTCCCGCCGCACTCTCACTGGCACCGCCCGCGCTGCCCCGCCCCGACTCGCCGTCAATCGCAATCTCTCTGCCGGCAGCCTTGCCAGAACCGCCACGCGCTCCCGACGCGCTACTTTGTCTCGACTTGTACGATGTCACCTCGTCTGAGTCGAACAGGCGCGAGTGTGGAAATTAGAAACTGCTGGCTCGTGTCTGGGAGTCACGCACGTGGTACAGCATTATGACCCACCTTTTAGCTTAGACAGCTCCTCTTGCAACTGCGATTTCTCATCTTTCAGCTCAAACATACTGAGCGCATATTCAGCCTTCGAACGCGCCGATGTGGTCTTCAGCTTTTTTAATCGCCGCTCGTAATGGTCCTTCATCTTGGCACCTTCCGCATGGGCGCGGGCCAGCTCTTCTTCGAGCCGCCGAGCAAAAGCTGCATGCGCCTCCACGGCTCTTTCAAGGTCTTCGGCGCACGCCATATTCCCACCGTGGCCAGACATGCGACGACTGCGTGCACTTGTCTCGCGTGCTGGAATGCGCTCTGCAGAGGATCGCAGTTCCTCTACTTGTCGCTCTGACGCATCGAGCCTGTCTGTGAGCGCAACTACCCTGCTTTCACTCGATTCGAGAAGCGCGCGTAAGTGGGCCACATCAAAATGTAATCGACGGTTCTGCGCGCAACAGCCAACAAAATATGGTCAGCGAATGAGGTACAGTTGGTTGGTTGTGCACAATTCACTCAATTAATAACCACATACCTCATCTTCGAGCTTTGCGACAGAATCATCCCGCACAACCGAGTGTCGTTCGCTGCTATGACAAAGTGGTGCATTTCCATTCAATACTTCATCGACATTTTGCTTTAGAAGAAGAAAAACATGATACTGACGAAGCAAGAGTGGCAAATTTCACTCACACGTGGCCAGAAGTGGCAAGGGTGCCAGGTGGCTGCACCCCCGTAACCGCCTCGACTTCAGTTTTCTTCTCTAGACGTCGGACCTTAACTGGCATATCATCAGCCACATCACATTCCTCCCATCCACTTTTGCGTTCGGATTTTCGCTCGAGTTTCTTTGCCGGAACCGAGCTGTCACCCTCAGGTGTGCTGCCGGCAAGGGAACTGCTCGCAGCGCACCCCATCGCAATAGTCCGCCGCACGTATACTTGATCGTACTAGTTGCTATTATTGTCTCATATTATGCGTGTACGTTCCAACTACAAAAAGCGCCGTGTTGATGAATTGAAATGCGCTGTCATGCTATTTGACATTCCGCCTGCCGTTATAAATTCCTGTGAGTCAAGGCGATCACGTGCCGATTAAGTTTGTGTTACGATAGTGACCAAATTTGTGTCACGTGATGACTGTCCGCTCCGCGCAGTTTTTTCATCCGTCTGACTCGATCTTAATTATTCTGAGAAGTTTGCCCAAAACTATATTTACACGAGCAGCACCGCATTAATGCACCCGTCGTTCTCTGGGTTGTTGGTGACCTGCGCATATTTGCCCCAAATGACTTTTCCTCCCTGCGTGACGAGTCCGAGTTCGCTGACGTTGACCTGCGAGAGACATGTTTGGATAAGTTCCGAGAATGCACAATTGCGCTCAAACAACAACAACAAAGAACAGCGGTACAAAAAGCCAACCTCAATGATTGTTCCCTTTGTGATGACACCAAGTTGAGTGTACATGGGCGACTGCGGGTTCTTCTTGACCCCAATGATCGGCAGATTAAAAGTCGCCGCAAGCTCTGGGTGGGTCACGTGTGCCTTCTTAAATCGCAAGCCCATTGGTCGAATGAAGCGCTCAAACTTCGGTGGTTTGCGTGTGAAGCCATCACCCACGAATGTAACCTTTGTAACGAATCGCTTCCACGCTTTGGCTGTTGAGACAACCATGCGATGCAAAAACCAATTAGGCATGCCGACAGCGCCAATTGTAATCGACAGTCAGCTCGATAAGCGCTCCTGTTCCTCTCGCCCTCTACCTCTCTTCCTCTACCTCTCTCTCTTTCTGCATCCAATCTTACTAGCACACTTCAATGAATTCATCAAGGCAAGCATCCTTGCGAAACACAATCCCACACACCCTTCCGCTTTCCAGTCTTGATGACGCGAAAGACCTCGTCCTCGCCCATACCGCGCACCTTTGGCAGCGGCACGTTCCACTTTCCCGCCTTTTCCTTGCGCTTTTGCTTGACCATGTTACTCAGCACCTTAGCACGCGACTGGCCCTCGCGATCGAGCAGATACGCAGGCACGGCGCCCTGGGGAACAGCATCGTCGTCCCTTTGCTTATTGCTGCGCTCTTCGTGCATCTTGATCCTGAAATGATAATGAAGAACGGGGAAAATCCCAAAATTAAATTCAGGTCGCTCTATTCAGGCGCATTTTATGCACACATCACAAATGAATAACAATAAACTCACGTCTTCTTCATCTGGATCTTTTCGGCATGACGCTGCTTGTTATAAAGCTTAGCCTTAAGACCTTTGACATTCTGTGCATAGTCCGCTCGGGTATGGGCTTCTCGCGCCTCTTTCTTGCGTCTGGCAAGTGAAAAACACACAGAAAGGGAATTGAAAACGAAATGAGTGGAAACGCGATCATTTGCACTCGACAAGGAACGGATTGAAACGACCACTCACTGTTTTTCAAAGTGATCCAGACGGTATCCATGGCGCTTGATGGCCTGCTCAATGTACTCGTTTTGCGGCTGCTCGAGCGCACGGCCGGAAAATGGGTATTGCACGGTTAATGAAGTCGAGGTTTACCAACACTTTAAGCAACTCCTTTTAATCATTTAGCTTCAACAACTCACCATTTTCTTTGGATTGCCTGTGTGGATGTCCGTGGGAGATCCGTGGCCAGTTAGTTTCACCTTCGATGTACCACAGATGTCGTGTTACTTGATCAAGCTGCAGCTGAAGCGAGACCTGCCTCGTGCCAGGATGAGCCCGCAGACTGTGCACACGGAATAACCCCTGGCGGGCTCCTTGTGATTTGCACGTGGGGAGTAAATCAGCCAGCGCCAATCAGTGCAGAAATGCATGACAGACTAAGGCTCAGTCCCGACAATAAAATAAGCAGTCGGCACAAAGCAGATCATGTCTGCCGTGCCCCGAAGCATTTGCGCACTGTAACTATCTACTTCACAAAAATGGCGTTTGCTGAGGCGCAGTTGAAGAAGTTTGGGTGGAAAAGGTACCGTGACAGCCCTAAGCATGCACGGTGTTATTAGTGATGCTCAACTGCGTGAAGTCTTAATACGTTCGTTTTCGATTTTCAGAGGCAAAGGTCTTGGTCGCAATGAAGACGGATCTGCGGATGCCCTACGCGTCAACCTCAAGTTTGACCAGCATGGTGTTAGTATTTTATTCAATGTTGGCTGCTTCTTGGTCTCAGCAGATGTAAAGTGAGTCTAGCAATTCTCACCTTTCAACAATCATGGGATGCCACGCAGGTCGGACACGCGAATGACATGGGCTTTCATTGGTGGAACCACGCATTTAATAAGGCAGCGAGTAACATAGTAATCGAGCAGGATACGACGGTACGTACACCTCGATTCTTTGACTGAAATGTTTGTGTCCGACTGGAGCCACGTCCAACCCACATCTGTTGATCTTCTTCGCTTTATGTAGGATGGCACCGTTCGCGTTGTCGCGAAAAAGGATGATCCTACTCTGGTTAGTGCCAATCGTCCGTCAAAAAAAGCTACAAATATGCTGTATGGAGCGTTCGTTCGCGCTTCGGAGCCGACGTCTCCTGATGACAGTGATAGCAGCAGCGAGAAGCCAACTAAGGAAACGAAGGATTTTAGCGTTCTCCTTCCCGAGGATGCTCTCTTTCAGGCTTGCGGTGGTCGCACAGCGCACAAGGCTGCGCGCCACGGTCATAACTTAGACGGGAAGCTCCAGCGAATTCTGGACCAGGAGCGAGAGTTCCATTCGAAGAAGGAAAAGAGAGAACTGGAGGAGAGCGAAGGTGAAGAAGACGTTAAGAAGCCCAAACGTAGCAAACGAGAGGTTGATTCAGAGGAAGCCGTCAACGAGGTCAAAGCGAAAAAAGCGAAAAAGGAGGATAAAGAGAGGCGAAGGAAAGAAAGGAAAGAAAAGAAAGCAAAATCGGGACATGCGGAAGGGGTGAGGAAGGAGGAAAAAAGGAAAAAAGAGAAGAAATCAAAAAAATGAAGGCATCTCTCTTTCCATCCGGAGAAATGCAGTATCCTGTTTACTTACTGTAGCCGCTTTGAAAATGTGAACGGCATGTCGTTTACCCTATGTATCCCTGTCATAAGGCTCGGTAGATTTTGGTTTGCCAATCTTTATTTAATTTGTTGTCAAAGGCATTTTGGTATTTATATTTATATTATATGTATATATAAATATATTATATGTATATATACACATATATATAGATAACATACTTTATTATTTCTTAGCAATAATACTGCAGCGTGATTGTATGGGGATGGAATAATATTCTTATTAAGGCAGCATGCGTATGTATACAAAAAGGTATTATCTGATGTATTTCGAATTTCATTTCATCTGGATATTTAATCGGTGTTGCATTCCATTAAATATCATTCAATTACCAGGCGAGCTGGCTCCATCGACGCTGGAGTTGAGTACATCTGCAACCGCACCAAGTCCGTGACGCAATCGCTCAATGCTGTGTATCCACTTCATACGTTCCTTTGCATGAGCGTGCTGAAGCTGTTGCAAGCGAGCAACCCATCCCTCTCCAGTCGCAGGCACATCGCTCCTACAATGAATAGAAGAATAGTGTTAAAAAAGAAAAACACGAATTTGGTGAAAAAAGTCTTAGAAAGATATAGCTTCGGTGAAATACCATAACAAAAACATACCCGAATATAGAAGCTATTTCACCGTTCAGATCCGCTTGCCAAGCGGCAAACCGTGTCTCGACATCGTGCAATCGAATAAATAGGAGCATGTTCGCCGCAAGCAGGAGCAATGAAAGAATCAGTAAGAGCGCAGTAGCAGGAGTGACAAGCCGTCCAAGCTGTTGCTGAGGTTTGGGGGTCGCGGGAACCGCAACTGGGCGTTGGATTGAAGGGCGCTTGATTGCTGTTGGCTCGACCGATTGTGAAACAGTAGTAGTGATCGAGGAGCGCTCGGAGACGTAACGCGACAACCTTGTTCGTAGCTCAGACGAATAGTCCTTCAGACCGTCGTAACAGTTGCTTTCAATAAATCCTGGAAGACATAAAATGAGAAACAACAAAACTTAGGTCGTGACTGACAATTTTCTTATGTCACTTTTGAGGGAGGATCACCACCACAATACTAACCTTTTGCGAGATTCACACTCCAGCCGGATTTCAGAAATTTCACTTCGCAGAACATCTTGACGCGAGCTTTGTTGGCTGCCACAGAAGTGATACAATACCGTGACACGATAGCAAAGGTGTCCCCGTAGGGGACGTTCGGCGTGATCACTTCCGTTTCAACAATATATCGTGAAGGCACGGCGGGTACGACTAAGCGTTGCTTCTCGTTGCACTCTGCAACGGGAGGTCCCATTTTGGCCTTGACTGGCGTAGTGTAGCTGAGCTCGCGACGCCCGTCGACCCAGACACCTGCAACAAGATCTGTGAAGAGGACATGCGATCATTATTGTCATTGACCACCAAGTGGCAGTAGTCAGAGGAGAGGTATCGACATGTTTAGAAACTCACTATTATTTTGGCGCGAAGCGAAGACTTCTCGAAAGAACGGCGAGTCGGTAAAGAGGAGACTGTAGAGAGTGGCGGGATTCGCGTCAAAAACGTCGTCAAATACCTCCTTGACAGGGTGTAGCGCACATCCGCACGCTACGTCTGACATTGATTCTGCGCCAACAGTTACTTCCGCAGATGGCGAAGACTGTGCGGCGAGCGGGACCAGTGGCAATTGAGGAGACGGCTGTGACAACGGAGTGTCGACGGGAGGTGACAAACCAGAAGGGCCTGGGGGTGACGATGGAGCCTCGCTGAACGTGAATGGAGTGGCTGCGATTGGAACCGGCATGTCAGATCCGTTTCGCAGCAGGCCCGGAGCCGCCACGGAAGGCGTCGCACCTGCCTGCAACGAAATCGATGGGGCGGTGAAGCGCCGGGACTGCGCCACTCGCCTGGAAACAACAGAACAGGGCATAGTCAGTCATAAAGACGGAGGCAATACAAAGACAAAGATTGGTAACGGATCCATTCTCCCACCGTGAGGAGGCAGCAACGCCGACTTCTCCCAACGTATCTACTTGACCGTCAGAGATGCATCCTGTAAAACGTGCCCAATGGGGAATTGATGACATCAGAAATCAAGGAGCGGCATCGCACACTCGACAGTTGGCAATAATCCGCCGACACAAGTCAGGCACATCACGCACCTTCGTCACCCGTTTGTGGCGAATCTCGTGCACCACTGAGGATCTCCATGCCGCCATCGTCCATCGGCATATCAACCGGCATGCCATCAACGGAGAATGCCTGCAAAAACGGAGATGTGATGTTAAGTCATAAGGCTAACGAAACTACTCGCGCTACAACCGAGGCGACCAAATTTCCATTCACCTGCTCCTGTCGTGCAGTGCGCCACACTCGCCAAATGTTCGCGTAGGTCTGGTCACGCGAAATGAACGACGAGAAGGTATACTTGGCTTCTCTCGTGGTGATTTGTATTGCGTTCGGAATAAACAGTGCCGTGCGTTCCTTTGTGATTGCCGCCACGTCGATAAAAGGCAGGATAGCCTGCACCCCGCCGCAGAGAGTATTATAGTCACGCAAAAGAAAAAATTTATGCATGACAGACAACTCACCTCAGCACGCGCGGACTATCCACAAGCTCACCGTTGTTTCCCAGCCAAGTATGTTGGAGCGGAAATAGATGGCCTTTTCTGTCACAAATAGACGTCCGTGCAGAAGTATATCCTTCTGAAGTGCGCAGGAGTAATCTGCAAATGAATTGGGATTTGAGCTTAGAATACATGCGGGCAAAATACACTAGCGCAGGTAAGGCAGGCTCAACGACCCACCGTACAACAGAAGCTCCGTCGGCGGAATGTTGGGAAACAGCGAGTGAAACTCTTCGTCTTTCTTGATGTCTCGACGCAGACGCGAGCGGTCCGTGCGTGACAATGTTGGCGACATGGACGCGGGGTCGGGTATTGCACCGTCGGAGGCGCCCCTTTTTCGCTGGGGGTCGTCGGCCAGCCCATCTTCGCCGGCATCAACGCCAACTGCGCCGTGACCAATGTCTGAATACATTGATGCGGACGTGCCTAAACCCAGAGTTGAATGTAGGGGCGTCTGCGCCACATTGTGCGATGCAGTTGGCCAGGATGTCAGGTGTGTGTTGGCATCATATGTGCCATTGCCGGCCGTGCCGTCCCCTTGGCCGGCCTGAGCAACGCCAGCAGCAGCACTGCCGTCCATTTCTGCGGGGGTCGGGCGTTGTGGCGGTGTTCAGTGAGTCAGACAGGGCGTTGAAGTGGCAGTGGCAGTGGCGCTCTCTCTTTCCACTCGCGTCTGCCGCGGGAATCTCCCAGTGGTGCCTCGTTCTTCATGTTGCGGGACCTGGGTTGTAAGTCCAACTATAATTGTGATGACGTTGCCTACGGGTGTCACAGGTGCGTCATTACAGGTGGCCTAATGTGAAGATGGATATACGTCATCGGCGACCTCAACCAATTTATCGGTCAAACCATTAATACAAAGGACAATAAGAAGCTCTGAACTACATGCATTTCACAGTCCTCCCTTTATGATCCGTGCTCTAACATAAGTTCGCATCCATGGGTGGCGTTCTGGGCTCCCTGGGCTCCCTGGGCCTCGGCTCACTGGGGTCCTCGCTCGCGACCAACCTGGGCTGCTGCGTGTCTTCTGCCGCGTGCCGTCTGTGCTGCCGGTCGTGTCCAACCCTCCGTAGCTCTCTTGCCACCCGCATTGCTTACACTGTGTTGTTTCTCGTTTTTTCGGTGGGGGCATGGGTTATGCTCACTGACTGGGCGGGCCGTGAACTCGCCAAGGTTCCTCGGCTTGCGTCGGGCCTCATCGAATCGCATTGTCTTGTCGAGGGCGGTTGTTCCGTGCAGGGGATTGTCGGCATCCTCGGCGTTTATAGGGTCTGCTTTGCGCTGAGCGTATTCTTTGGGCTCATGTCGGTGGTTATGATTGGGGTCCGCAGTGGCAAGGATCCTCGTCGTGGCTTGCAGAACGGGTGCGCTGCCAGTTTAACTTAGTTCATCTCATTTTCAAAATTGCCGTTCAATTAATCTCTCTCTCTCTCTCTCTCTCTCTCTCTCTCTCTCTCTCTCT
>CALSCR010000227.1:0-11200 GCA_943704495.1 Pigoraptor chileana
GTGTGTGTGTGTGTGTGTGTGTGTGTGTGTGTGTGTGTGTGTGTGTGTGTGTGTGTGTGTGTGTGTGTGTGTGTACGTTCGAGGACACATTGAGACGGAGGAGGGCAGGGAAAGCAGGTAAAGAGACGGGAAAGGCAGATGAGAGAGGCATATTTAGCAGGGCATATTTGCAAAAGTGCAAATAAAGTCCGTGTTAATGATACCAAGTCAACCAGCACTCATGTCCGAGGTCAATCCGACAAGCATGAGACTTTGTGGACACGTGCATGAATATACAGATGTTGTGTGAGGGTACGTGCACAAGAAAGAAGGCAACATTGTGTGAGTGTGCGTTGCAAATGTAAGAAGGCAGCAGCAAGCACGCCCGCAACCCCCATACTCACCGTCGTTCAGCTGCCAGGTGAGCCACTGCTGCCCGAGTGCCGGTGTACCAAAGACATCATCCTGCGCATCCGGGGTATTGGACGGCGCTTCAAACGTATCAACATACTCTGCGGAGTATCCCGAAAAAGTGCTCTCTCCAGACACAAAGCTGAAATGAGGAAGACGTGTGCGTGTGTGTGAAAGTGTAGGTGTATGTTGTGTACGTGCATGTGTGCGTTCGTGTGTTTATGTTTATGTGTGTGCGTGTGTAAGCAGGTGTGTGTTGGAGGGTCACGCACAAATTGTAACTACAAGGGAGGGAATAGGGAGTGCACAATCACAACGCAAATGCACGGTTGAAGCAGGCCTGGGTCTCTGTACTACTTTCTGCACTTGAAACATCGCCAGTCAACCAAAAACGAAATAGACGGCACACAACCACATTCCCTCACACACACACATGCGCGCGCACATGCACATACCGATCGACCGGCCCGAGCGTCGCCATAACAAAGTCGCTCAAGCAAGTGACATTTCCATCGAGTGAGAGGCCGGCAGCAATTCCAAAGCCGCGAAAGGGCGGCATAGTTGGAAAGTTTGCGTCGGGTGCGATGGGGAGTGTGGCGTTGAGTGAAGCCGCGCGCACCATCGTCGATGGCGTCACACTGCTGTCAGAGTACGTCACTGCCATTAGCACACGATTGGAATAAAACACCGTCGAAAGAGTGTACTTTCTGTTTGGAATTACAGCAAAGGGCGTGCCGCGCACAACAAACGCGTTGACGTCACCAGAGAGCAGTGCCGTCATGTCTGCAATTGTGGGAACGCAAACTCCGCCACTGAACGATGGACCTGTTTGTTGCGCATGCGAAGATGACTTTGCATTTGACGCACTGTCGTAGCGGACCGTATAGTTGGAAAGCGGCGAGTCACATCCGAATGCATAGTATTGGCGCGAGGAAGGTGCGGTATTATCTCCCAGTGGAGTAATAATGTGGAAGACACGTGGGTCCGTTGGCTGTGCCGATTGCGTCGAGAAGGATACGCTCAGACGGACTGGCATTTGAATCCATTTATCGCTGTTGTCAATCGGCGTATACATGTTCATGGAAAATGCATCGGCGCAGGAGGCTTTCGCTGCGGCATTGCTCTGCAGTTGCGGTATCTTGAAGACTGCCATGTCGTCGGCCGGGATTGATGGCGATTTGGTTTGTTGTTGTTGTTGTTGTTGTTGTTGTTGTTGTCATCGTCGTCGTTGGCAATGTTTCACGCCATCATTGTTATGTTTGAGTGTGTATGTGCGTGTGTGATATATTATTGTAAGTGGGCGCAATAAATGGTGAATGTTGCGAGAATGTCCGACTATAAAATCAGAAACCGCACACGCCGGTACTCTGAAAAGAGGGCAAGTATTCCGCACCACGACATCTACATGCACACGACAGGCAGAAGAACCGCACCACATGCACATGTTACAAGACCTATACGGCACCGACGAATGTAAGACTCAACAGCCTTTCATACTGAAACACAAACACAACCAAAACCAAAAGCGCACACATTCACACATATACAACAAAGTCAAACGCACATACACATGTACAACATACCCACAAAGTGGCAAAGGGCAAGTCCTAAAAACCACTTTCACACACACACACACACACACACACACACACACACACACACACACACACCTGATGAATCCGCCTCAAAACTCTCGGCGAGCACGCTGCCCAGGGCTCCCTTTGCCGTGCCCACCCACAATGCCTCTGTAAACAGAAAGTAGTCGTCAGCGGCTGTCGGCGCAGACGCATCCCCACTCGGCATCGCAGTCTTCTGAAGGGCCTTTGACACAGCCCTCGCTGCGCAAGTGACATCAAGATGCACGCGCGCACGTAAACGTGGAGGGCCATCGCGATACACACACAATTGCCACAACCGATTAAAACAACAACAACAAAAGAGAGATTGTGAGCACAATGCGAGCTGGGTGCAGTCTTCCAATCCTTCATGCGAGTTGAAGCCGTGTGGATGGAATAGGAATTGCCACTCCTGTGCTCATAAAAGCATGTCATCATTTAACCGATGCAGCCAACCGCATGATACGACAGTTTCTAAATGGGCATCATAAATCCCCGGCGCGCGCATACCAAAAGCAAAAACATCAAAGTGGATGCTTGCCATACAAGCGGAAGTCGACAGAACCGACAGACAGACAGCACACACATACCAAAAGCAAAAACATCAAGTGAATGCTTGACACCGTTTGCAGCGACCCGCATCACGAAAGCAGACGGATCAATTAAAATGACTACGGAGCACGGCATTGGGACATGAGTTCAGGCCCTCCCTCCCCCTCCTTTCAATCAGTTCCCCGATGGACCACTCACTCTGAAAGCCCTCGACACGAAATGGATGAAGCGTGGAAATCAGGCTGAGTGCGAGCGTCAAACCCAACAACGCCCGCCGCTGCCCTCTGTTTCTGCATGGGTAGCTGCGAACACTCTGTCGGCCACCGATAGGAGCCCGAAGACGGCGACCACTTCGCGTTCCAACGGCGTTGTTCGGCACCGATGCATTCTCGTTATGCATGCGACCATCCCACGTGTTATCAGACACTGTCGATTCCCTTGTGGTGTTCGCCATTCTATGTAATTTCGGAGGCCGTCAATGGATGGCAGTCTGAGTCAGTCCGCACCGATTCAGAGGAGAACTACACAGACGATTAGAGCATTACTGAATCGACGACAGCGGCGGCATCGATCTGGCGACTGTCAACAAGGGGTTAAACAACGACAACGACAACTGAAACGAGGGTTGTCCTCTGTCACTCATGATGAGTAGTCATGACATTGTTCAGTCGCGGTCGATCGCACAGAGTGCCTGACTGAATCGCCACTGAGGCCGCCCGATGCAACGTACTCCGAGTCTGTCCGCCGCTTATAGGAACTGCTGAGTTGATGCAATGATTCGTCATCAGAGTTGCACTATGCTCAATGCACAACACACCACAAGCGACTGATCCAGCACGTGCGCATATGCAGTTCAATTAGTCAGTTTCAGTGGCGGGTTTGTGAGACGATAGAGTCAATCCAATCGGGCAGCAGTGACTTATTAAATGGTCCGCAGTGTACCAGTCGCACATTGCGACTGACAACAACCCCCGGCAGACGGAACTGCACGTGGGCCACTGACTACGCGCCGTTCTCACCACGCCGTGGCGCCGATGATCTCCCGTCAGCCGTGCCAGTGTGTCTCGTCTCTCACTCACAGACGGTCAATGTCAGTCGTCGTGCCACACACTGGACTGTCAGTCGTCGTGCCACACAGACTGTCAGTCGTCGTTCCACAGTCTGTCTCTCACTCCACGGGTACTCCCCATCCTCTCACTCACTGAATCGGGACGGCCAATCGGGCCGACTGGTGGAGGTGCCAAAAAATATTTTTCCTCTTTCTGATTTTGACCATTTGTTTTTTGCGACGACTCGCACAAAATGATCGTGATTTGATTGAGCCGAGATCTCGGAACAAATGTGTTTGTTGACAGTGGTGCTAATGGCTAACCCGTGCCGCCGTGACTGCTGATCGACCGAGTGTGCCGCAGGCACTGACATCACCCATCACCCAACACCCGTTGGTGCAGATTTCGAGTGAAAATATACGATCGTCACACAGCACACATAAACACGCAGGGATGTCGTTCAGTCTGCACCACACACATGCCGCAAATCCACTGCGGATTGCAAGGAGGCTGGCACTAGTAACGCAGCCCTCGTATCGAGAAGCCGGCAGTCGACGCCGGGACGGCGAGCAGCGAACATCAGTCTAGAGCAATCCATTGGTCGCTGACACTCTGTGCCGTCAGTCAGCAGCCCCGGGTCCCTATCCCTTGCTGGCCTCAGCTCCCCCGGCCGCCCCGGTCCATTACGGTCAGCACAATGGCTGCCGGCGCGGCACCTCAGCAAGCACCCATGCCAAAAGACACATTGAGGCTGAGTTTTGGTGAACGTTTAACCTAGCCTTCATCCGGGGGACCTGGGCAAACACAATCGAAGTTGACGTTCCATTCAAACTGACGGCCGCGGGGGATTCCTTTGACAAGAACGCATGCAGAGAATCGTACAACGATAGCGTCAGCAAAATCCTTTCGAACTTTGGACTCTCTCGGGAAAAGCGCGAACTTTCGGTGACGCCAAGCAGTACAAATCCCATCGACCACGGCCACCGGCGAGCTGTCATATCCATCCCTTTGCGGACATCGGCTAACCATGCGCAAACTGCGATCCTCGAACACAATGTGATGTCAGCAGTGGCATCTTTGCTCGCGTGTACAATTCGATATGTCGAAGCGGCCTTCGGAGGTATCAATCTGGAAACCGCACTGGCAGACCGCGGAAAACTTCGCGTGCTCAAATGGACACCCGCATCGATAAACCGCCTGGTCGCGTCGGAGCGATACAAGAAGGGGTGGTATCAGTTCGTCGGCGAGCAGACCAGCACTGAAGTGCGCGCACTCGTGCATGTGGACGTGAGTTCATGCTCTGTGACGATAGCAGGGATGGAAGCAAGGGACACGGACAAAGTCGAGGAAGAACTGATGCATACAATCGGCCCAGATAAGCCGAGACGGTTTTATGAGTTTGGTGGGCTCGTGGATCTCGCGATCAGCAGCAATATCACTCGGTCTTATATCGAATGCATCCATCCCGCCTCCATCCCAGGGAATGTGACAGATAAGCTTGTTGAGAAGGCCCTCGCACGCAGAGCGCTCAAATCCACAATCCGCAAATTCGCGAAGGAGAGCCTTGGCGAGGGTCTTCGGCTGATTTGCATCGCTCTGGACCTGCCTGCACGAAACGTTGGCGTGTGCATGTGCGTTGCGGCAATCATACTCACCAAAGCATTCAAGTATGCTTTCATCCACACCGACAGTCTCCAACTTTGCCATGACAACGGCAGGCATCAACCGCGTGACCGAGTCCACGTGGTACAAACGTACACATTTGATGTGGACGACGGTACCGACCCACAGCGCGCACTCGTGCTTGTAAACGAATCATCTCAATCGTACTCTGTGACGATAGCCGGCGTCGACGCGATTGATGTCCAAATGTCGAGAGAGTGATTCGAGACATTGGTGGGAGATTCACCGAGTACGGAGGGCGTATGGACCTTGCCATTGCCGACAGCACCACGCAGACGTGCATCGAAATAATCGTTCCCAAAAGCACAGTGGAGGACGAGAAGCTGTTGCAAAAGCACATCAGCAGTGTTTTGAAGAAACATTTTTCGCTTGTTACACGTCATCGCGAGTATTCGACGACGGCGGGGCTCACGGAAGAGCAAAAGTCGGCGGGGGCGACACTCATTTGCATCCCTCTGCAAACGGAGGCAGGCGCAGGGCACACAGTGGAGCTCGTTCGCAAAGCCGCTGTGAGATTGCTCGAAAGCACACTCTGCATCAAGCGCATAGGTGGCTCCATCTGCGCGGCAATGGCACCAATGGCAGACGACAACACTGACAGGCTACGCGTCATCACTGATCTGGAAGAGAGCGCCATGAGTCGATTGCAGGAAACAAAGTGGTACAAAACCAACTTTGCTGTCGGAACTACTCGTACCAAAAGGGCACTTGTCTGCATCGACAGCCCATCGCGGTCGATTATCGTCGCGGGGATTGATCCTGCCGACGCACAAGAGGTTGAGAAGAGGATAAGGATCGAGATTGGGGGTGGAGGCGAGGTCCTCTACACGGAGTTTGGCGGGCGTGCGGATTTCGCAATTGTCCGCAGCACCTTGTCCGCGAAGCTGATCGAGATTGTCGTCCCCTCCAAAACCGTGAAACATCTACAGGGCACGAACGACAAAAACATCGACAAATGCTTGAGTGCCCTGGGTCTCGTGCGTGATCATGTGGAGATATCGCGCAGTATGCTCACGGATGAGCAGAGGAAGGCGAACGGAATTCTGGTGCGCATCCATCTCAAGTACGACGACGGCGCAATGAAGAATCTGCGTGCAGCAGCAGTGCGGTTGCTGTCCCGATCACTCAAGTACGCCGCGCGGGACCATGACCCCAACCGCACCGAGTTTCCTGTCAACTTCAACGGCCCCTTGATTGTTTTGAGCGTTTCGCAATCGACCGCCCAGTGGATTATCGGAAAATACCAAAAGCACATCAATGCAATCAGATACGAATGGAAAGATAGCGCGCTCATTGCCATATTGGACGGGAGGGACGGCTCGCCCACTGCGCGGGCTGCCGCCGTCGATGGGACTTCGCCACGTGACGACGAACCTGTAAGGGTCATTATTGCTGGTATATCATATAATGTGGCTGGAAATGTCGCGGCTCAGATTCGTCAAAAAGAAAAGTACTTGATTAATCGAGAGACGAATGACACATGGGGCAATTAGCCATTCCATTGCCAGTCGTGTGCATGGGCGCGGGGGTCAATCGTTGTGGACGGCGTCATTTGTTGTTGGGGTGCGACTTACGCCCATGGACACCTTGACACGGCGGGCGCTGATACTGCCTTTGTTTTCTTTCTTCCGATTTCTGTTTTTTTGTTTTGTTCGCTTTCTTCAGAAGCATCGTCGATGTAGATGTTGGTATTGCTTTTGTTGATGGCATGCCTTGCCTGCCCATTGCTGTTGTGGCCGGTAATGTTGTTGAAAACGTCTATAATGATGTTGTTGGGTGCTGTTCGGCGACAGTCGCGTGACCATACCTGATTTCCATACAAATTGCCATGCGCTTCATCCGACACTGCAGAGTGATGGGGATTCATCGGTACTGATGAGTAGGGGGAGGAAGAGGATGTGGATTGAGAGAAAGGGAGAAAGGGGGTGCCCTGACCCGACTCACGAATCGCTGTCGTAGCTGCGCCTTTAGTAGGGCATGGGAGCGCGTTAGTACTGGTGGAATTGTTGCACACAGACTGTCTTACTGAAAAATTGCCTATGAAGCAATGCATGCGAAAGACAAGATAAGGAGATCCAACAACATGCGCGCAAAAATATACAGACACAGCCACAAAAACGCAACAGACATAAAGACTCACACTTATAATGTATGGAGAGGAGAGAGAGAAAGAGAGAGAGATGGAGGATTCAAAGTTTCATTGACAATGCCCATGAACCCCACAAGAGAGAGAAAGAGAGAGGAGAACGACAGAGAAAAGGGGCAAAGTGCGTGCAAAGCAATAGTTCATTTCCCGGTTCAACCGGAGCATCCGTGTTACGTGTTACAACACAGCGCATGAAAAAATACATTACACAAAGGCAGAGACCCAAACGAAGGCACGGCCACGCGACAAAAAGCACCATTCCAAACTGCGCATATCCACAGACGACAAGTCCATCCAACACGCACAACACATCATACGCACAGAGAACACTCACACCCACCTACATATCCACATACATACAGCATTTGCCGATTTACGACTCGGCATAGCCAGACAGCGGGTGCAAACAAATGAGACAAAATGACAATCAATGGACCCACTGACACGACGAACACGAGACCAAAAGGAGACGCACAGACGATAAGAGCAATAAGTCACCGACGGTTACAAAGGTAAAGCACGTCCCACTCCGCCACAATCATGTGACAGATCTTCACTTGCTGAACGACTGAATGCCCGTGATGGCCCTTCCGAGGATGAGTGCGTGGATGTCGTGTGTGCCTGCACAGGCACCAGCAAAAAACCGCAGACACAGATCCAGACACAAACGCACAGACGGACAAACGGATACAGCCACATTACAACAAAGACAATCCAGGCATAAGATATGAAGAAGCGGGAAGGTGACAAAAGAGAGAATGTCAGCACACACCATCGTCGTCATCGTGAACTGAAATGGCTACAGTAACAGCAACAGCAACCCACAGCAGCGGCCGCAAAAACACTACCGACACCAAAATTGCTATTCAACCATGTAGAAAAAGCATCACACACTTTAAACATGTTGAAGGGCATCGCACACTCACCCTCGTATGTGTTGACAGCCTCGAGGTTGAGCACATGGCGAATAATGTGGTACTCGTCGCTGATGCCGTTGCCTGCAACAACGAAAACATAATTCAGTCAATTTGTGCCGAGGCGTCACTTAGTTTGGCAGACAAAACTCACAGAAAAAACACACAGCGCATCCTCCTCTAAACAATGCATGCAGTGTCATAAGGCAATGTGATCCTGCTCGAGAAGACACGACAGACCGACCGACCATATACAGAGAATATCAGCCAAATCCATACATAATTCAAAAGCACTTGAACAACATCAACACTAAACACAGCAGAAACAACAACGCAGACCAAGACGAACAAACAAAACTCACCGCCAAGCATGTCACGTGCCACTCGGGCGATGTCGAGGGCCTTTCCGCACGAATTGCGCTTCACAAGCGAGATCATTTCGGGTGCGACAATGCCCTGGTCCTTCAGGCGACCGACCTGCACGACGGACACGAGGCCGAGCGAAATCTGCAACGCACACCAACACAGGCACATGCACACACGCACGCATACATACACAATCATAAGTGGGGATACATACTACATATATCCGAGCGACACATTGCAAGCGCACACTTACACACACATTTACACACAAAACACAAACATCATATGCACCACACAGCACGTGCCTCTGTGAGCATGTCGGCCAGCTTCTTTTGGATGAGTTGGTTCGACGCCAAGGGCGCACCAAACTGCTTCCTGTGAACAATAACAATGAGCAGACCCTTTAGTACTAGAAACTCCTTGGATACAAGTCCATCGACTCCAACAAACAAACAAGAGACACACACAAGAGTGAAACAAATTAATGAGGGAATCAGACAATGCCAATGCCAAGACATAACAGACAACACACACACACACATACACAGGGCATATACAAGTACACAGTGGGGTGGAGTGACATCGACCACAACAGCACAACCGATCGCTCAGCTATACGCAAAGAAATTCTCGCGAGTGTGTAACAAACCTGTCGAGTGTGTATGTCTTTGCCTGCTCAAGGCAAAACTCAGCCGCACCGAGTGCACCAAAGGCAATGCCGTAACGGGCGTTTGTGAGGCATCCAAAGGGACCCTACGTCACGTGGGGCATCGGAGACGAATTGGTCATACTTATGCAGTGTGTTTGTGTTCGTGTTCGTGTTTGTGATTGTTTGTGTGTGTGTGTACGTGTGTGTGGTTGTACCTATTTTTTGTGCGGGATATCCATCACCCGCAATCACATGCACACATCCACAAATGGAGTGAGGACACACAAACAAATAGACAATAAATGCGACAACATATTAGAAACACACACACACCTTGAGGCCGGCGACGTTGGGAAGAAGGTTCTCCTCCGGGATTTCGACGTCATCCATGAAGATCTGTCCAGTGGGTGACGCACGCAGCGCAAACTTGCCCTCAATGCGCGGGGCCTGAGGATCGGTAAGTAGGCGAGACGCAGTCGCATGGGATTAAGCAAAATGACACACGAGAAAACAAAAAAAAACAGTAAATGTGCGATTGAATTTGGGGGGATGTCCAATAGCGAATATCCACAGCGAGGGAGTGCAGTGAGTGGCGCCATATTGACATAATTGGGAGAAAGGGCGTTGAATAAAGTGGGAAAGGCACACACACACACATTAAATGTGCAGTAAGTCGAGTGACTGGCGTGTTTAGCAGCCACTATAAATAGTAAAGGCCCACCCACCGAGAGGCCCTTCATTCCCTTTTCGAGAATAAAGCCGCGGATGACGCCATCCTCGACGCACTTTGCCCACACGACAAACACGTCTGCGATGGGGCTGTTTGTGATCCAGTTCTTGCTTCCGCTGATAATGTACTTGTTGCCGACCCTGCCACGTGAAAGCATAAGGGTAGTGGGGGAGGATGAGAAGAGGGAGGAGAGGGAGAGGGAGAGGGAGATTACATTTCATGTCAGTGTCATGGGCTTAGAGCGCATCCTCAGGCGCAGACGAACGATAACAATGATGCAGAGAAACAAAACACTCACAAAGACCATCAAGTAAGTAACGACAGAGAGTGCAAACGGAGAAAAAGGGAGCAGAAACGAGCAAAACCAATTCGCCACAAACGCCTGTGTGAGATAGATAGACGGAGAGGTATTCGGAATACAACGAGAGCACATTAATTTCAACGCACTTCTTGGCGCGAGTCTCCATGCCGGCAGGATCGCTGCCATGGTTGGGTTCGGTCAGACCAAAGCATCCGACAAATTCGCCGGTGGCAAGGCGGGGAAGATACTTCTGCCTGTCACGTGCAAGGGGGGACATGAGTTTGTGTTGTGAGAATGTGTAGTGGAGGACGTGTGTTTGTTTATGTGTGGTATGTGAGATAGGTGTAAGTGGACCAGCAGAAAATCACGTGAAAAAATATGCATAAGACGAGCTGACCAAAACGCATGCCATAATACTCGCTGTGCAACACACACACAGACACACACACACAACGCAGCAGCAGTAACACGTTGATTTGACGCACCTCTGCGCCTCTGTTCCATATGCCCAGATGGGATACATGACAAGTGACGACTGCACACTCATCGCACTGCGATAGCTAGAGTCAACGCGCTCCACTTCGCGCGCAATCAGACCATATGCGACCGAAGAGACGCCGGCGCAGCTAATAAACGGATACAAAGGTTGAAGATTCAATTCAGAGAAAAAAGTGAGGGAAAGCGTGAGAAAATGGCAGAATGATAAAGCAAATAGTCAGATTTGAGCAACGCTCAGCTAATGGTGCATATCTAAGAAATTGTTACACCGCACAGGCACAACAGCCCACCACTCTCACCCCCCCC
>CALSCR010000231.1:0-25515 GCA_943704495.1 Pigoraptor chileana
GGGGGGGTTTATCAGTCCGTTCAAGGAATGAGGACCTAGGACCTAAATTGTGCGACGATACGAGCAAATCAAAATGTACAACAATGTTCTTTCCTGAGGTCGGTTGTTTTCAATCCCGTTAATCCCGTCAATCATGAGCAGCTTCAGAGCTCATCAAGCCCCAGGGATGCATGTAGAGACTCCATAAATGTGCCAACATCCTCCCTCCTGATCATAAGAACGGACGAGTCAAAACCATCGTGCTTGATACGAGCGTTGGTGAGGTCCGCACTGTGTCGGAAAAACTCGCCAAATTTGCTGCGGGTGACATACGAGAGCGACATTGCAACCGAGAGGGTGTTCCAGATAAAAAGAGTCAGACTAATGAGATGATGATGAGTCTTGTAACACACGGACATGTCATACGCACACAGACACATACTAACGCTTTATCGCACACGCACATACACACACACACAGAGAGTATTCGCCGAAAGTGGTGAAGAGGGAGTTATCAATACACACTTCTTCCTCGTCTCTCCGTGGCGTCCATTGCCCATGATGCCGACCACCAGATAGCAGTTGGCGGCCTCGTTGAGTGCGGCAACAACAAGGGGTTTGGGCCGCTGCTTGTTCTTGGACGCCTCCTGCAAGATGCAAGATGCACAAACAGGTGACATCCACGCGTTAGTTGTGTCAGTAAACACTGAATCAATGGTCGCAAGTACCCATAGCGGCATGCATGCATGCACACGGCTACGCACATGCTCTAACTCGCAGAGCAGTATATAGTGTTGGTGGTGAATTGCATCTACTATTTACCACCTAAATATATACAAACATGCACACGCACACAATTGCACACACACACACACACATAACACAATACAAACACAAACAGCACACACACGCGCACGCACCATGATGGCATCATTCAGAAAGTATGCGAGTTTGGCGAGGGTCAGCGGGTGCTTAAAGTGGTGAAGATCGGTTGCCTCGGTAATGTATGCATAGCGGAATGGACCGGGCATCACAATATTTTTCTTTGCCATCATAGACGACACCTGAGCGAGCGATAGAGACGGTGGAAAATCAACAACAGAAGCTGCAGACAATGTGGAAACATGTTCATGTGCGAGTGTGTGTGTGTGTGTGTGTTGTGTGCGTGTGTGTGTGTGTGTGTGTGTGTGTGTGTGTGTGTGTGTGTGTGTGTGTGTCCAATAGCTTGATAGGCGTAGTGTTGCATCCCTTCACACAGTGTCAACCCACCTGGCGCACAATCGCCCTGTGCTGCTCCATTGCCCACTGCAGTCCCTCGTGGAGTTCAGGGCTGCCAAGACTGAAAAAGTATGCGCATGCCGTATAAGGAATGAGGGGAACAGACAGGCCATGTCAATGAAGCACAAGGATGCATTTGCGAAGACATGCATCCCACTATTGAAGCAGATAAATGCAAATAAATACACACACTCAATAGCCGTCGCATTCACAATCACACACGTGCGCACACACACGCACACGCACACACGCACACACACGCGCACTAACCTTGAGAGTGCATCCATGGCCTTGTAGAAGTTATTCCGCGATCGGCGCCTGTCAACGGCAATGTCAGAGTCGCCACTGTCCTCCTCCGTCAAGTCCCCGCTCGACTCGAGAAGTGCAGTGAGCGCATACGCAACATCACTCGCGGAAACTGGCGCATGGCACAGTGCAGACAGCCACAGAACAAAAAGGCTTGTTTCATAAGATGTAGGATTCATGGCATTATCTCATAACGCACTCAGGCGCGCACACACGCGGACACATGTTCGAATAGCACGACACGACATATAAAACATGTCCGTCAACATGCAACATGGGACGGCTGTGTATGTCTCAACAGTTGTATGCACACGTGATGTCCAGGCTTTACTCACTCTTGTGTTTAAGCCCCTTTTGCGCGAAAAACGAGCCGAATGTGAGGTCCTTCAATCCGTAATCAGGCCCAAATGTTGCGATTTTCTCCGGCAATTCCCTCCGGAGCCGAATGTCCATTGAGCGATAGTTCTGGTGGCACTCGGCAAGAGGTGCGCTGTGAAGGAAAAGCATATTGGTATGTGAGTAACGTGTGTGGGGGGGAGGGGGGGGTGTATGCGGGTGTGGGTGGGTGTGGTTGTATGTGTGTGTATGTGTTATTGAGGAAGTGCATGCATCTGTGTCTGTGAAACAGCTGCACAGTTGTAATAAAGCAGGCATGAAACAAACGTCACACCAAATAACACTTCCAATGCACATAAAGCACTGAAGAATAAATCATAGCGACCCAAACGCACGCACACGCGTGGCATAAACGCAGGCTCGTGCGCCACATACCCGATCATGGCAAAGAGAGAGTGGAGCTTCTTGCGCCCCTTCTCGTTCCAAATGCCCAGCGTGTTTGCAACGTAAGACGAGTGCATCATTCCATCAAACAGCGACCAGTGTCGGAAGAGCATAAAGCGGAACTCCTGGTCAAATTTGATCCGCAAGGCATCGCTTGTCTGCCCGTGTGCGCAAGGGGAGGGATTAATGGTGAGAGAAGGGGATCGACGCGAGTGAGTTTAAGTGTGTTTGTGAACGTTGCATGCATCACCACATATGCTGCACCACATATTGGCCACTTTCAGAAAACAAAATCACATTCTCTCTCATGTTGCATGTGCAAATCGTCAATCAACACGGGCAAGCTCACCACACATGGCCGCAACCACACATAACCACAAACGCGTGCATACACATTGTGTTGCAACACAGCCACCCACCGACTCTATACCCTCGTCATCTGCGACATTCTTTCGGAGCACCTCGTCCTTCATGTCGTTGACGTCTACGCCGTATCGCTGGCGGTCTATCCTCTCGTGAATGTACTGATCCGTCAGACCGACAACCGCATGCCTGCGGGACAGAAGAGTGCGCGTGTGTATGTTGATGCAAATAATAGTGAGCATCACAATCTCAATGAGCACACAAAGTAGATGTGCAACAGAGTGCACATGCAGTCACATACAGCCACATGCCCACAGTCTGCATGCCTGCCATCTGCCTAGCCATAACAGTCTCCGATGCGATGTTTGCATTGGGTTCCAGCATATAATGGGCGCACTGTGCCCACTGCACCCACCAGAGGAGGTCATTTGTCTCCTTGCTCAGCTCGCGCACAAGCGTGTACATCAGGCACGCACAGCTCGCACCGTACGAAGACCCCTCTTTGTACAATCGCAGCCGCTTCCGTGCATCCTTGCGTGCCTTGCGTCGCTCCATTCGCTGGTGGTCGTCAAGGCGATGGCATTGGCCATCATTGTCAAGGATATGTCAGGGAGGGGTCGGTGCAAAGTTGCGTTTAGTGCACGTGCATGTGGCTTGACAGAGCAGGACGAGCGAATCCATTATCCTTCCGGCCCTTTTTCCAGCAATCACACACAATGCCTAGACAGACTTGTTCGGAGAATTTAGAGAAATGCCAACAAATCGCAATCGCAATCGCAATTGCAATTGCTTGACCGACAAAGCGCGACATGCACAGTGGCGCGGAATGCAAAGAAATATGTGAGAGCTTCGCCGCACAACTCACATCTTCGAGGCGTCTTCGCTTCGGTGGCCTTCCGCCGTGATCGTCGTCAGATCCCTCCGATGCCTCCTCCTCCTCTTCGTCATAATTGTCGAATTCGTCCTCCGAGTCCTATTGAGTGAAAAGAAATAGTCACACACACATATGTTTTCGTACGCACGTATTGGCATTAGCGCGAATACGTACAAATGTCACAAGAGAAGGCAAGTTGCGACGAAGAACAGGGGTCACCAGGAAGCACTTGCTCTTGTGCGTGTGTAAGTGTGGATGAGAGTGTGCGTGCGTGAGTGTGAGTGGAGTGTAAGTATGAATACGTCTGTATGTGTGTGTGTGTATGTGTGTGTGTGTGTGTGTGTTTGTTTGTTTGTTTGCTTGTTTGTGTGTTTGTTTGTTTTTTCATGTGCATACCTCCAGGGCCGTCCGGTACGCTTCGACGTCTGGAACGTCTTCGGTTGTGCCGTCATCAAAGAGAATGACCTATGATGTATAAATGCGTAACATAAGAACCTGAAAAAAACACGAATAAATACACCGGCCCTAACCCAATACCACTTATTCGCCGCAGTGTGGGCATACAATACATGCACCCATATACACAATGCACGCACCTTGTCAACAAGCTCATCATCCACGACAGTCCCGTACACATTTCCAAGGTCGTACGGGCGGTGGCTGTCTGACACATAGAAGGTGGTGTCCTCGGGAACGTCACTCAGATACGCCGTGAGATCGACGTTGGCGCCGCAGTTGAGGAGAACGACAGACTTGAACTGCAACGCACCCAGAACACAAGAGCACGCCATACAACAAGCTAGAATCAGCATGCATCGCATGCACACAAAGGCAGTCCATCTTGGCACAGCCACTGGAAGCGTCACAACTGCTGAAAGGCGGTCAAGTGGAAATATCATTGCCACACAATATTCGCACACACTGAGATGCACGGGTGTGTGTGTGTGTGTGTGTGTGTGTGCATGTACATGTGCATGTGCACATGGACATGAAAATGGAAATAAAATACAGAAGCAGCAATTGTCTGTGTGTGCTTATGTGTGAGGCGCACCTTATCTTCGCCAGTAAGCACGTCCCGTATGTGGCCATAGCCCGTCACTGGCATGAGTTGGTATGTCACCATGTCCATCTTCAATTGTGTCTGCACACACAAAACGAAAAAAGCATCAACCCCACCTAATGTCAGTTAAACTGCGCCGTCTCAAGTCCCCTCATATCATTGCAAGAAGAAGCAATACAATTCGCAATGTATGACACTCGTTGCCATTTCCAAGCCGATACTCACTGTGAGAATCTTGCACGCACACAGCGCATCCGCATCAGGCGCAACAAGAATCAGAATGGAGCATGATGATCCCATTGCGTTTTGTCGCATCTGCTCGTACGCCTGCCGGAAGCTCTCCTTTTGAATCAACATCGTATCAACTTTCGCGGGAATCGCCCGGGTCGCCTTCTCAAATCACGCTTTGCGTCCGTCAACGTAATGTGTTGACGGAAGGGCTCGCCCAATCAAGAACGGCCGATCGCCAATCACCGCTGAGAGGGATTGAGACTCGTATTACGCGTGTCTGCCAATTTGCTCACGAGTCAAGGCTACAGTCGGAACTCCCAATGTATATTTGCGACGTGTACAAAAGATGCCAGCGTGTGATGCAATTAAATTACTCTCGCAGAGACGTTTTTCTTAGTTGTGTGTGTGTTGTGTATGTGTTGTGTATGTGTGCGTGTATGTGTTGTGTATGTGTGCATGTGTGTGTGTATGTATCTGTGTGTGTGTGCATGTGTCCGTGTGTGTGTGTGTGCATGTGTGTGCATGTGTAGACTCCATTGAAGTGGTCACCAACATCCGTTTTTGGCGCGCAAATTTCAAAGTGCGCGCCTAATTTCCGCTGACTATGGCTTATCTATGGAGCCACCCAAAATAGGGATGCTGATCACGTGTATGCACGTGACTGCGCCACGTCACACGTCAGGCCGTGCCGATGGTCCGGCTACAAGAAACTGAGAAGGCAACACAACAAGAACGCTATCTTTTTCTATGCGCAACTGACAAGAAGGAACGCAAAAGACAAAGCGAAAGAATGGAGTCCCTCAGATCGCGACCAGCCACTGGCGTTGAAAGCGGGCCCGTGGAGCCCCTCGAATATCTCGATGAGACGGGTGTGTGATTTCATCTGTGGCACGCAGGAAGCTCTTCTGGGCGCACATGTCGTGCTTTTGCTTCTGTATTTATTAGTATGTGTGTGCGGATGAAATCCATGTGCACAATCTGAATCACCCAGTGATGCTGACATTGTGTTATTACAATCTGCAGAACAAGAACAAGTAATAAGCGAGTTTGAGGCGGAGAATGAGCGCGTCAACAAATTGATGCGGGTAAGGACCACTTCATGCTACATGTCAAACGCATGCCATTGCTGTCGATGCACTAGAGCATGTCTGGCTTTTGTTTGTGCTGCATAGGGACTCTCATTGATTGCTCACTGCAAAGTGTGGGTACTCACTTGATTATGTGCAATTGTTCTATGGTGTGGTGATCATTGCCAGTATGGCGTCGGTGTACTTGGAGCCCTAGGAGCTGTCGCGTTTGCATACTGTTTGTACGCAGAGATGTCGGATCACTCTCTGGCTAGCTTCAACGATGATTTGCGTAAGCACTTTACATCCCTCACACTGGGTGAGTCAAACAGAATCATGCATGTGACGGACGTGTGTGCGTGGAGCTTATACGTGCAAAGATTCTTCGTCGCATGCATGCGTATATATAGATGTGTGTGAATGTGTGTGTATATGTCCATGTGTGTTCGTTTGTGTGCGTTGGAGTGTTGCGAGGGAATGTTGTTGAATGGGAGTGGATTGCATGTGTGTTTTGAGCTGTGTTCGTGCTTTGTCTTTTCCATATTTCTATCGTTGTTAATGCGGAAACCCCAGGCACAGCCTTTGCGCTATGCTTTTCGGTGCTCATTGGTTTTTCTCGTTTGTTATTGTTGCTGTTGTTGCTGTTGTTGTCGTCGGTGGTGTTTTTATACATTGTTACTTGTTTTGTCGTGTGCAAGGACTAATCGCACCACGTCCCCTCCTTGCAGTTATTGTCTTTTCAATAGCGTCGTTTGGCAATGCACTTGCTGCAATCTTTCTTATGGGAGATGCATCGCGACACCCAATCACATTCCTGCCCTTCAGGTATGGGCCCATATTGTTTTTCACTTTCTTCCTCTCTGTCGCTCTCACACACAGCCTTAGGCGATAGTTGTGCTGACTTTATCCCTTGGAATCAATTGTGGCGATTTTGTTGCAGTTTGTTCTATGCCCCTCATTCACCGACCAGTTTGTTTCTTGCCCTCACTCTTCTGCACCAACCCTTTTTATGTGTTTACTCATTTGTTCCAGTCGGGAAACGGCGATTCGTCTCTCTCTCGCAATGGCACTCGCTCCATTTGGGACGATTATGTACGGCGCGTTCACAACGGGCGCGTCTGTGCACACTCCCATTCTGCTCGTGCTTGGATCTGCAAATATGTTCGTGTCGATTGTGTGGTGGAATGCTGAGACTACCATATCGACGACGGAGGAGGGGCTTAACGATCTCAGGGGCTCTATTTACAAGTACAAAAAGCCGTGAATGTCAGCAGTGAGTGTCGCGGTGGTGTTGAATATAGTTTTTTGTTGGTCGCATCTGATGATAGAAGTGTCAATTCGAAC
Source organism: Pigoraptor chileana (assembly GCA_943704495.1). Classification (NCBI taxonomy): domain Eukaryota; class Filasterea; order Ministeriida; family Capsasporidae; genus Pigoraptor; species Pigoraptor chileana. Next base: position 7,283 of record CALSCR010000231.1, read on the forward strand.
CTCCCTTGTGTCCCGTGTTATAATGGGCAAACAAACCGCGCCATGAGTGCACGTGCACACACGACACACACGCCATTCGAAATCGGCTGTGATCAACGCACATATTTAGATTCATTATTGAAACGACACGTATTTATACTTGAAGATAAAATGCAAGCCAACAAAAACAAAACAAAAAACAATGGAGCAAGAACGCAAATGTCAAAACAGAAAAGAGCGCGTAAAAGTCAACGCAACGCACAAAAATTCGACAGGAAAATCAAAACACAAACAAAGCGCCATGCACGCAGACAGAGTCACACATATACATGCTCATGATCAAGGAAACACGTCTCACGTGCGCGGCACACGCAGGGTCACGTGGGTAAGCTGCCTCCTCGAGAGCAGGCGCATTGGAGGACCCCAGTAGTTGGCGCCCTCAGAGACAAAAACGGACGCCCCCGTCGACGCACGATAAAGCCCACTGAAGAAAGGATTCCATGCGTAGACGGCAAAGTGGAAGGGTAGCAGCTGCCCCCCGTGCGTATGCCCACACAGCACAAGCCCAATCGTGTCCGCACCACCCCCTTTGCTGTCATCGGCATCTTTTCCGCTGACCTGGCTTTCTTTCTGCGCGGATCCAGCATCGACGGGCTTGAGCCTTCCCAGTGTGAGTGCCTCGGGAATGCCCATCGGTTGGTGTGCGAGGAGGACAGTCGCCGCGCCAGCCTCCACAAAGCGAAGTGCGCGAGCGGGATCGTGCGTGTGATCACCACCGTACAACCGCTCCGAGCTAAAGTCGTCTACTCCGGCAATGTAGAGACGATCGCCGGGAGATCCGTGCGGCGTAATTTGCACAGCATCGTTGCGGAGAATTCGGATGCCATGCGACACGAGGGCCTCTAGTACTCGGTCAACCTCCGAGTGAAGGTACTCGTGGTTGCCTGAAGAAGTGAAAATGTGTATGTAAGTATGTGTGTGTGTGTGTGCGTGTGCGTGCGTGTGTGTGTGTGTGTGTGCGACAGAAACAATCTCGCAAGCGAAAAACAGCTGTTTGCACACACCTGTCACATAAAACACGCCCTTTGGTGCCCTGAGCTGTGCAATTTCGGCGAGCATTGGTTGTGCATTGTCGAATGAAGTGTCGACCAAATCCCCAGTGATGACAACGGCATCCGGGGAGAGATTATTGGCCATTGCAACAATTTCACGTAGCATCGCCCTGCCGACAGTGGGCCCCAGATGAACGTCACTGATCTGAACAATAGTCATGCCATCGAAGCGTTGAGGAAGATTGGGCATCTCCACACGTATCGGCACTACTTCGGGAGGTGCGGCGGCCGTTGATATTGCGATGGCTGATAGAATGAGTGCAGTGCCACACGCGATCAATGCTTTCCAGCGGGCAAAAGAAGCGCTCGCCCGTTGTGACGCTGGATTTGATTTCACGGTGCGATGAGCGGCGGCGTTATCGACAGAAGCCGATCTTAAAGATGCATCAGAGACCTGCCTTGCAACAAAGAAGAGCAGATCCAGGACAGCCAGGCACGTGACGAGGAAAAAGAGAGTCCCGAGGCAGACGAACGATGCAATCACAAAAGGAAAGGGGCTCTGTGCCCCCACGTATATCTTCCCGAGGGGGAAGCTGAGGAGGGCGAGTCCCGAGAATGACGCGAGTATGGCGCCCGCGAGGAAGGACAGCGGCCGTGGCAAGCGCGTGTGCACAATCAGTCGCACCCAGACATAGCGAATCAGCGATGCCACAACAACCGCAATAATAAGAATGGTCTGGCCGCGAAGCACAAGCGAGCGTTGGGTGCGCTCGAGCGTAAACACCCATGTCTGAAAGAAGAAGAATCCCACACCAAGACATGCGACAAATGCTGCGCGCGCACTAAGGAACCGGTTTTCCGTCGGCAGCGGTCCCTGCACAGCGGCCGCATGTGCGGCGCTCGTGTGTGTGGGAGCAGGGGCCATTTTTCACCGACCTCCCGGGGGTGACAATCACTGCGCTTTTGTACTTTTGTGTGAGCGCGCGCGCATGTCATGCAGCGATCCGCGAAACCTCGGTTTTAAACTTCTGTCAGTTTTGAGCCGCCTGAATGGGCGCAGTCATCAAGCTTAGCGAATCTGGTGTCCCATCCGTTTGAGGAGTGAACCGGGAGTCGCCGTGTGAACCGGACCCGCGGCTAATGTTATTGCTGATCACGTGCCGAAGGAAGCAGAATTGAGCCACTACTACCGCAGTGAGAACTCTTTCTACTACTTATCTACCAGGGGTACTGAGGACATCTGCTGATCCACAAAATGAACATTTTTCTCTTGCAAATTTGCAACTCGAGTCGTCAGGACGTATCGGTGTAGAATATGGAGAGCAAGGCACGCAGGCACACTCCTACCAAACTCACTCGCAGCGCTCAATACATGCTCCAGTTTGTTTGTTTGCAGCGGGCGCTTCCCCTCGCATTCAGCTTCATTTTTTTCAACGAACACTGTTGCAGGCAAACAACGCCCACCAGACATGAATAAACACGCACACCAGGCACAACGGCAGTTGGCTGACGTCACAACAACGTCAGTCAAACACAGCCGCCGCCACCCGTGCCGCCGTCATTCTTCCTCATTTTCCAACAATATAAAAGGGATGGACAGAGAAACAAGCAGAGTGCCACGCCAACAAAGCGCACAGAGTAAACGCCAAACAACATCAATTCAAGAGAGAAAAGACGCCTTTTTTGCGTTCACAAGGCGTGCGTGCGGCATGACACCCTGGAGACTCTTAGCCGCCGCCGCCGCTGCCGTATGTCTTTCCGAAGACGATCAGCTGGAGCTGGTCGTATCCGGCAAGCACACCAGCGCCAGCAATGGCACGGAGAATGTTGGCACCGGCACCCTTGAAGAGCGACTTTGTTCCCTCCTTCTTGACAATCTCGTTGAAAGCGTGCAGAGAGCTCTTGTACTTGACAGCCTCGCCAGAGGTCATCATCATGCGGCGGCGGATCGTGTCAATGGGGTACGAGGCAAGGCCAGCACCAATTGTGATGCCCCATCCGAGCGCAAAGGCGCCGAGGAAGCTGTCCTTCATGTTGCCGGTGAGGAGAACGGGCTGCGTGGGCGCAACAAATGATAGACACAAACATACACAGAAATCACATTAGAAACACAGTACTAATACACATGCAGCATACAAAGCAGTTGTCGTAGTAACCAGAGTGAGACTGCAAACACCACCGGCAAGCAAGCATAACAAAATAAGTACCTTAAGCGAGTCGAACATTCCGAAGTAGAGACCGCGGTAGACAATGATGCCGACGCACGAGATGGTGAAGCCACGGTAGAGTCCAGCAATGCCGTCCGTCTTGAGCGTCTTGCGGTAGACGTCAACGAGGCCGTTGAACTGGCGCTCGCCACCCTTCTTGGCCGACTTCGAGTCGTTGGCAAGGCGGGTACGGGCATAGTCGAGCGAGTACACGAAGGCGAGCGAAGAGGCACCGGCAGCACCTCCGGATGCGAGGTTGCCAGCGAACCACGTCCAGTAGCCATCCTTCTCCTTTGTGTAGCCGAACATGCGCTTGAACTGGTCCTTGAACGCAAAGTTAAGAGCCTGCGTCGGGAAGTAGCGGATCACGTTGGCCACGTTTCCACGCCACAGAGACGCAAATCCCTCCTCCTTGATGACACGACCAAAGCAGTCGCCGATGCCCTTGTAGGGCTCCGCAAGGCGTCCAGCCTTGATCATCTCATCCTGTTGGCACAATTGGCAAATGCAAGGCAATTGTCAGAGAATGGTCCAAACAAACACTCTCACAAACACAGTCTGAATCAAGCAATAAATAAAATGCATAGCACACGGAATTACAACCGCAACACACCTGGTTCTGGATGAGGAGCTTGACACGCTCAATGGGAGCGGCAGCCGTCTTGGACACGGCCGCCGAGACTCCTCCCATGAGGAAGTCTATGGCGAACGACGTAAAGTCGTGCTTCTTCTCAAGCTTTGCCATCTTTGGTTCTGCAAATATCACATCACATAATTCAAAAGCCACGGACTATTAGGAACACGTTCAAAATAACAACCGCACGGCCGACTTCGTGTTGCACTGCACAGAACCTCACCTGGATGGATCCAAATCTCAAGGCAAGATGAGGGGATGTTTTAGGAGTGGGAAATGGGCATACTTCATATTGGTTTGCGAAAAGATTCAGTGCGAGTGCGTGAGTTGTCAGCATGCGCATGTGCGAGTGTGGTTGTGGGTGAGTGTGTGTATGTGGTTGAGTGTGTGTGGTTGTGTGTGTGTGTGTGTGTGTTTGTGGTGTAATTGCATTTTTTTTGGATGCGAAATCGAGCCCAAAGAAATAATCCCGTGGTTGTGCGTGGGCGATCCGAAATTAATCGCCATTTTGATAGCTAATGCATAGTGAAGGAGCAGACCAAAATGATGTAATTTGACAACAGAATGGACTAATTTTATGCGTCAAGCGCATGTGGCGACATCCGGGGTGGCGCACTTCACGTGGTTAGTCACGTGTTAGTCACGTGATATGGTACCTTTATTAAACTCGATTTCATCAGAATAGCACAGCTGGGTGATTTTGAATCGCGATGTACCGGATAGTAAATTGATAAGTACATTATGAAATTGTGTATTTTCCATGATAGAATGTGTGACCGTTCCACCAATCACATTCGCCACAGAGATCTCGGAAATTCCATCTGCCTGCCTTCACGACTTGTCCAGTAGTGACTTCGGCTCAGTCCAAGCTGTTCAGTCCAAGGGCAGACCTTGCACTGGTCACCCCTGCAAAACGACTCCATCAGTGACTGACATGAGGGTCATCTATCTGCGATTACAAAGGAGGGGCAACGTCCATATTTTCATGAGATATTTCTTTGTGTCTACAATAATATTGCAGACTTGATGTCTGTGTAAATCGGCGCGACAATGAAGCGCATGTCGATTCTGGGATTGCTACGGCCTGTGCGCCGCCATGGAGCCACTACTGCATCTTTCCGTCGCATTGCGAGCCCAGTAGCAGCGTTGCAGCCGTCAACCGCAAATACGATGTTGACGCGACTGGGAGGAGCTCGATCCCTCGCTACTGCTTCCGATGATAAGCAGATTCCGCTTACAAGCGAGCGATACTCCCACGTGAAGCGCGGGGATTATGCAACCGTCGGCGACGCGGATATAGCGGCATTCCGTAGCGTATTGGCACCCGAGAGAGTGCTAACTGACAAGGATGATTTGGCAGCGCTTAACAAGGACTGGCAAAATAAGTACAGGGGTAACTCGCAGGTCGCACTGCGCCCCGTTTCCACAGAAGAAGTCTCGAAAATTCTCGCATACTGCAACAAGCGGAGGTCAGTTGATGTCCTAGTTGCTGTCCATGTCCTATCCTCGAAGTCTCGAATGTGCTGTAGTCATCATGTGCATCAGGTGTGCGTGGCCTGTGCTGTTAGTATCTGTGCATCTTTCGACGTCAAATGCTGTTGGTCTGATGAGTCGTGCATTTTGGATGCGCACACCACAGGTTGGCCGTTGTTCCCCAGGGAGGAAATACGGGTCTTGTTGGTGAGCCTTTATATATATATATATATAAATTGTTGGTGAACCTTTTTACATACATAAATTGAGAGTCCTGGCCCAAGACGACGGGGCCGACCGACACGGTAGCGATTCTGCTGTGGTCGAGTAGATCTTTTTCTGCAGTTGAGACTCCACATGCATATCCTTAATGTGTTGATTTTTTGGTCGGTCGTGCAGGCGGCAGCGTCCCGGTCTTCGATGAGATCGTCCTGTCCCTATCCCTCATGAACAAGATCATTGAGTTTGATGATATTTCGGGTGAGTTTTATGAGTGGTCTTTGCGTTAGAAGTCCCAGCAAAATGGCGCAGAGTGAACTATTCCACCCCCCCCCCTCCGCGCCTCTGCTTATTGTCTATCACAAAGCATATCACTCTCTTAGTGTGTCCTCGTGTACGTATGCGTGTGATGTACGCATAACAGTGTATGTGTGCAATGTGCATGCGCTAATGTATGCATATATATGTGTGTATATACCTGTGTGTGTGTGTGTGTGTGTCTGTGTGTGTGTGTGCGTGCTGATCATGTGCGGTCGCTCCAGGCATCATCAAATGCCAGGCGGGTTGTGTGCTGGAAACCCTCGACCAATACCTGCGAGAACGCGACTTTATTATGCCCCTTGATCTCGGTGCAAAGGGAAGGTAGTGTCGCGTGACAGGCGTCGGCGAACTTGATGACCGCATTCCCACTTCTACGGCATGCATGCCTGTGTATGCCAATTTAAAGACACGTGAATCAACAACTGACTGTGTATTTTATTGGGCTTGTGTTGCTTTTTTGTTGTGTGTTTTTTTTTGTTCTTTTTTGCTTGTTTGCGGGGGTTGTCATAATGCACGGCCCCGTGCAGCTGTCAGATTGGTGGCAATGTGTCCACAAACGCCGGTGGAATTCGCCTCATTCGGTATGGATCGCTGCATGGGAGCGTGCTGGGCATCGAGGCGGTATGTTCACATGTGCACATACATATTCAAATTAAACAGTTCCTTTTATAAGTATTTATTATTACGTATTTATGTGTGCAAAGTGCGTGCACTCTTGTATCTGTGTTTGCTGAGAGTGTGCAGTGTGTTCCGTGTCCTGTTTCCGTCGCTGCTGTCACTGAATACCCTCTCCAATGCATGCATGCGAATCGCAGGTTCTTGCGGATGGCACTGTCGTCAACACACTTCACAGCCCTCGAAAGGACAACACAGGTATGGGTGGCCGACCCTGCATGTGCTCTAAAGCATTGGCATATTCGGCACACATGCTGAAGCATTACGGCTGTGTGCATGACCCCGCTCCAGCGTCATGCGGTATTGCTGCCTGCGCCCGTGTCTGCATACCCTTGCCTTCTCACACGAGTGTGTGTATGTGTGCCTGGGTGCACCTGTGTGTGTGTGCACTGTGACTGTATATGTGCTCGCCGCTCAGGATATGACATCAAGCAGCTCTTCATTGGCTCGGAGGGCACACTGGGCGTTGTCACTGCGGTGTCTGTTCTGGCACCACCTCGCCCCAAAGCCGTCTCTGTCGCACTCTTGGGATGTGCCAAGTTTGAAGACGTTCAACAAACATTTGTCACTGCAAAGCAAAACCTCGGGGAGATTCTGTCAGGTGTGCATGATGGGCGCGTTTGTTGTAATTTGCGCACGTGCATGCGTATGCAAGAGTGGATATAACACTGTATCCTTCTGTCTGACTGGTCTCCTTTTTATGTCCGCCGAATTCTTCAGCGTGCGAATTTTTTGACGGTCTCTCGATGGAGCTTGTGCAGACGCATCTTGGATTGACATCGCCCCTCAGCACGCAGCACAAGTTCTACGTCTTGATCGAAACATCCGGATCTAATGGCACGCATGACCAGGAGGTGTGTGTATGTGTGTGCGGTATCAGTCGTAGACTCCGCTGTATTGCGAGATGATTGTCGTGCATGATTTGTCTTGATTGTAACACTGATGCGTTGTCTAGCCCTACTCTGACTCGCACTATTCCTTTTCCATCCCTTGCAATTGGAGTAGAAATTGGAAGCGGTGCTCGAGAACCTGATGGGCTCTTCGACGGTGGAGACGGGCGTCGTCGCCCAGGGCGAAGCACAGGCATGCATTGTCACTCGCTGTTGTTGTGTTGCGCACGGCATCACAAGTGGGCTGATGCTCACTTGTTGTTGTGTGGTATAATGTGCTGTTGGGGGTCGCCTGCAAGGATCAAGCATGGCGGTGGATGTCGTCCACACAAAGGCGCATAATATTCTGCAACCGCATCAACTCATGCTTCTACTTGTGCATGTCTGTGCGTGCGTGCATGCAGGCAAAGAGCATCTGGGCCCTCCGCGAGCGCATTGCTGAGGCCACAAAGAAGGAGGGCGTTGTCTACAAGTATGACCTCTCAATCCCAGTACCGCGCCTGTATTCGCTTATTGAGGACCTGCGGGAGCATCTGGGAGCTAGAGTGCGCTCGGTTGTTGGATATGGGCATCTCGGCGACGGTGAGAGTCGCTTGTATGGGCGCGTGAGACTGATTGAGGGTGTTCTGCCTCCACATCTGATAGTTTTGCGGGTATTTGTAAGCAATCTGATTTTGAAACATGTTGGTTGTTTTGCGTTTCATGATCTTCTGTATCAGGCAACCTCCATGTGAATGCAATGTCGGACGAGTATGATCCTGAGGTGACGGCCCTCCTCGAGCCGTATGTGTACAAATGGACGGCGGGTGAGAAAGGCAGCATCAGCGCAGAGCATGGCCTTGGGTTCATGAAGCCGCAGCACATGCACTTCTCGCAAGGGCCGGGCGCGATTGCATTAATGCAGGGCATCAAGCGACAAATGGACCCCAACGGCATATTGAACCCATACAAGACCCTTCCTAAGCAGGAATAGCCGAGACGGACGCCGATATTTGTGGTTAGAGATGCGCAATTGCTGTGGCGTTTGTCTTGGGTCCGTTGCTTTTTCTTTGCTGTTTGGGGTAACTGGCGCTATCTCGATACGTAATTGCCCACTATTACACGGCACACGAGGACAGAATGGCGTGGAAATCTCTGATATGTCATTGTCTTCTAAATTACTCTTTCTGGTGCAAAATGTAACGGATCACCTACCGAACCAGAGGTGATTCAATTCCACAACGATATCATAAACTATACAACAAGAAGTATGCGCTCCAAAACTGGGAAAAAACGGAAATCTGTCCACCAGCAATGAATCAAAGTCGACGAGACTGAGCACTCAACACCAGTCCGCATGTCATGCAACACCAACTGACTGACGGGAAAGATAGAAGTCCACAACAGGCGTCCAACGGGCCGGTGAAACGTCTAATGGACGCTAAAAAAACAGTCAACTCGTTCTTGCAATGCGCACAATCATGACATGTAATTCATTTTGCCGTCTCCCTACTACAGTATATGAAAGCTGAATGATCACGTGAAGTTGTCGTAGGCGTCGGCATCGCCTGCTCCACGGCCGTCACGCCGCTCCACAAGGCGGTCATACAGTCCATCGCCGACGGATGCAATCATGGGACTCGGAGGGGCATTCATCGACAGCGAATCCGTCGATGCACTTCGTTTGCCTACAACACCATTGGACGCAAAGCCATACGGCTTGCCTTTTCTCGTGCTTTTGCTTTTCAGTGTTGGGCTCATCAGTGTCGGGCCGTTGGCGTACGGGTTCTCGGCCAGCTCCACGCAGTCATACTCGTCAGCGTCGGCGTCATTGGAGTGGTCCGTGGTGCCACCACGTGCACTGGCTCCCCACCGACTGCCGTGCAGCACGTTCGCATGCGCAGAATCTTCTTCCTCTTCAACGGCGACCGGAATGGCACTCTCCTTACGCCAGGCAGACCAGAGAGAGGATGTCAGCGTATTCCGGAGGTTGTTAAGCAGCGCCGACCCCGATAGGGACCGCATCCGGGGGAAGGCGCCATTCTCCTCATCCGGCGGCGCAGGACCAAGTGCGCCGATGGCCATCGTCATGACTGCCGGAGAGGCGCCTGAGGCTTGGTCTTCCTTCATCATTGTCCTCTGGACTATCTCTTCAAATGTGGGGCGCGACGCGGGCGCCTGCTGCCAGCACCGGCGCATCAGAGTGTACATCTCCAGTGGGCACGCGGCCGGAGCGGGAAGTCGGTTTCCTCGGTCAATGTGGTCGACGATGTCGGCATTGGATATACCTGCGTAGGGTATCTCCCCGAACGAAAACGCCTGCCGCATCACACAAAGGCATTGTTGTCGGAGGGAGCCGTAAAGATGTTTGAATGTACTAAGTAAGACATAATAAGTTGAGGGGATAATATGTTCATCTAATCCATTACTGTGGTGATCCATGTCATGGGACTGTTAACTGTGACGGCACCAAAGCACGGTGAGTCGCTTACCTCCCAAACAGTTACGCCGTACGACCACACCTATTGTGCGCAGCATAATATTCAGAAGTGCGTGCAGAAGCAATGAAAACCCTGTCAGCATACGCAATGCAATTACCGAATACAATATGCGGATTGGAGGCACATGCCGTGCACACTGGTATTATAATTTGCGCACACATGCTCACAGCTGCTGTGCAACAACCCAATCACACAACGGTCATATTTGACAGAACTCATGACAACCAAATATCAGAGTGTCGATAGAATTGCCAAATCGCGTCATTCATCCGGGATTACCCACATCACTCCGCTCGGAGAAGTGCCTTTGCTTCGAGCACTCGGGTGCCATCCACTGAGAGTAAATGAATTACATTCGTCAGGACGAGCGCACAGCAATGGTATATATATATATATATTTGGGTGAGACAGACGAGTGTGAGTGTGTATGGATGTGTGTGTGTGTGAGTATGCGTGTGCATGTGAGTGAGTGAGTGAGTGTGTGTGTGTGTGTGTGTGCATGACACATGGCACGCACCTTCACAGCGATCTTTCCCCCTTTCTTGGCCTTGCGATAGTAGCTGTTTTCTGTATTCCGACTGAGCCCAAAATCCGCAACTTTGGCTGCGTTTGGATTGGGCGTTCAGCAAGAGAATTGCATGGCGCATCCGTCAGTCAGTGGAAGGCCGCGTATCATACAATGAATGTGATCAATTGGCGTCGTCGGCCGTGTGCCGTCAAAAACGTAATAATAATAAAGGCCGCATAAATGATATATCGTCAAGAGACACGAGACATGTCAGCGCATCGGAAATAAGGTGCGATATATCGATTCAGAGGTGTGTGACACGCGGTCGTGTGGTTATGACAGTTACATGGATACCATGCAATACAGCGTATGCATATAACAACGAAGGGATTAAGGGACAGTTAGAAAGCCGTCAATGCGTTACTGCTGCCAAGCACCGTATTGACAGACCGTCGTGCCAGCGAGACAGAAAGCGACGCAAATCTTAAACACCACACACTGTTGTGAATCCGGGACTGACAGTAAAGGGTGGCTGTGCAGCGAGGAACACACTCAGTCGGTCGCGTTGCCATACATGCCGTTGACACATGCCATCGACACATACATGCCATTACACAGGCACTGACCTTGGTATTCTCCAAACGCATTCTGTCCTATCATCACATTCCTTGCCGCCAAATCTCTGCAGCCGGCGTCAACCAATAAAGAAGATGAAATAAAGGGATGAGAGAAATGTGGGATTCAACGCAATGTGCATGCTTTGGAGACGCAAATGCACGTGACCACGGACTCCGTGACAGGGGTGAGGAGGCAAATTTGAGTACTTCAGTCAAATGTACGTCAAAGTAAACTCACCTGTGTACAACGCCGACACTGTGAAGGTACTCCATTCCCCGCGCAATCTGCACAACACAGAACGTCCGAGCGCAAACAATGCTCAATTCTGTGCCCAAATTTATGCGCAATAGCGGCGCACATCTCAATGCAATAGGAAGATAACAGCGGCAGGGGGGGGGGGGGTGCTAGCCTTCCTTCCAAGCGATAATATGCATGCTATGGGAGCAACGCAGCACTATGAACGCACGGAGGCCATCTGACCAGCTGATTGTTACCTGGTGACTGAGTAGAACAAGCAGTGAAATGGTGACCGTTGACTGCTGCTGTGACTCTGGGATCAGCTGGGTGAAGCGCTTGAGGCTCCCGTGCGGCACATACTCAAGCACTATGAGCATCTGAGAGCGGGACAAAGAGACGGCCGACCGGGTGCACGGCCGTATGAGAGACAGATGTAAGCGAGTATGATGCATGCATGAGAAGCGTAACAGACAGGCACGTGCGTGCGTGCGTGACAATCGTGAGTAAAGAATTGGTCGGTTGGGAAGGGCCCTACGCAGCGCATTGTCATTACGCACTGTAGCATAACACACAACACACAACACACAACACACAACACACAACACACAACACACAATGCACAGTGCAGACAATGCGCCTGGTGGGCACCGTCACTCACCGGCTCATCGCGGATGCAGATCCCGACAAGGCTCATCAAATACGGATTGCTGCGCATGTCAGTGGATGACGGTGGATGTCACGTGTCAGAAAGCGGTCTAATTATAGTTATGTGTGTGCGCCATCCCCCTCAATTTTGCAAGGACATAGTCACAATAAGATTCTTCAAAGACGTACATAAAGACAAGCTCCCAATGCGATTGAAGTGCGCGTTGTGACACAAATACTGCGGATCACATTCGGCCGCGGACCCACCTTAGCCCGCGCATGATTTTCGCCTCATCCACAAACTCCTGCCGGTCTTCCACGCGAGACCCCTACAATATAGCGTGTGCATGCATGCCGGGTGTGAATCAACCGATTGCTGGTCCGTTTCTCCGTGCAACAGTACGCAATACAGGTGTCGGGGCAGCCGGAACGACAGTGCACGAGTGGTAGGGAGTGTTTTTCAGTGTGAGTGTTATGGCTAGTAATGCCCACCTCCTTGAGTGTCTTGACGGCGCATATTCTAATGCGCCCGTCTTTTGTGGCCACGCGTGCCCGGTAAACAACGCCAAACTCACCTGCAATGTGTGTGTGCATGCATTATATGATCAGGGGATGGATGCAAATCCCATGACGAATACAGCATGCACAAGGATACAAATGGCCACATGCGAGTTCCCGATTGGATACCACCACAAAGGTATTATATCAACATGCTTGACGTCAAAGCGTCTTTTCAGTTTGCAGAGATGCCACACACACGGCACAGCGAAAAACTCATCCTTATCATCCTAAACATACCATAAATTAAGAATAAGATCAGCCCATGGCGTGCAACATGAGAGACGGAGGTCAGATTCCGATCTAACAAGCACTCTGACGTTCACGTGATATTCACGTGATAGCCCCCCTCCCCCGTCTGTCGACTATTGACGCAGCCACGGCCACCCACCGGATCCAACTTCCTCCAGCATGTTGACTGCTTCCCGCTCGATCTCAAGCGCGTCAAAATCCTTGCTCTCGAGCAGATTCTTCAAAAAGCCCTCGTGCATCTCCTTGTGTTTGTTGGCCCTCGCACGTACGTATGACCACCGCATCAGTGCGGCAAATATCACCAGCACCGTCACCGACACAACAACGGCGGCCGATATGGTGGCTGTCTGCACCGTTCTCCCACTCGTCAGCGCTTGACCAATCGAATCGCGCGTCGTGTTCAGCGGTATGGAAAGCGTCGCATTCTCATAGAGTCCGTCCGCAAGAGCACTTCTGTAGCTTGCGGGGAGCGTTCCAGCCCGTCCATGCGTGGTTCCATCGTCCAGGGCGGCGACAACGGCATAGTGGTATGTGATCCCCATGGAGACATTTCGGTCGTCGTAGAAACGGTCTTCGCGGTTCAACGAAGCGACGAACATCACGTGATCGGATTCATACCTCGTGCCCTCTCCACGATACACATCGTAGCGGAGAATGTAGCCGTTGGAGTCCGCAACTGTGCCCCACGACAGCCGCAGCACGCCCGGCGTGACCTCATACACACCGCTGATTTTGACCGCAGGGGGTTGGCCCGGCACTGCGCTCCGTATCACCACAAAACGATCCGAAGACGAGACAACACTGTCGGGTGTTCGCACCTGGAGGCGGTAGCGGTATTCGGTGTCTGGATACAGGTCGCTGTCGACGAGACGCGTAGTCTTTTGAAAGAAGGGCCGGATGAAGACCTCGCCAGTTTCTATTGCCTCGTAGCAAGCATCGTCGTCGGGGAGTAACGTATCCACACACAACTGGACAATTTCGACACGCGTCCGCTGAAGACGATACCTGTCAATGACGTGCAACATGGTGAAATTAGGCACACAATAGTCGCACACACACTCTCTCCCTATCAAGATCATCGCAAACGAAGAAATAGACGAAAACCTTTTAAAAATGCGACCATGACACCGGAGCCAGCCAATAAAGAAGGGGTTTGCGTGAAAATAAGAATTGACACGGATGATCGCGTTTGTAGAATAGTTTCAAAAGTTTCATGCATTCTCACCCGCAATCATTGCAGTTGGAGTTGTCCCACTCGAGAGTGACCGTCGTTGTCGTCACTGCGCCACAAAGCAAGCGAAAGCAAACAAAAGTGCGCTGTCATCAGTGAAAACCAGAACTGACTTTGATTGTGCTGACTGACACAGGCATAACATTAGACAATCGGCACATGGACGGCGATCCAGATACACACGCACTTATTATGGCAATGCAAGCGCAACATACAGACACATTGCAATTTCAACACACCTTCCTTTATCACGGGAGCAATCTCGGCCCTTATTTTCTGAGCAGACAGAGGATATACACACATGCACAGCAGCATTGAAACGCAAGTGCAGGAGTGGATTCAGTCGTCGGCAAAAAAGCATGTGAAATGATTGTCATTGTTATGTCAATCCATTGCCATGGACAATTTTCGATGAAATTACTGCAATCAATTCCAGCAGACACAGTGCCAAACAAGAGAGACACTTCTCACAGAACAAAACAAGCGGCGCAGGATTGGACATCGCGCACGTGTTATATAGTTCGTGTTTCAAATGCATCGACACACCCAATTCACAGGACGCACGCACGACAGGCAAGGTCACCAACCGGATTATTGCCAGAAATTAAAGTGAGCAGTTAAATACTCAATCAAAAGGGATCAGCGCAGTGATTGCATTGAGCTCACCTTGTCACAAAACTCCCCCTCCCACCCCGGAAGGCAGATGCATCCAGTTCTGGGACTGCACGCCGCAATATTGAGGCAATTTGTGCAATTGCCAACACAGTGTGCGCCGTACGTGTCAAGGGCAGTAATGCTCCGTGCGTCGACGGGAGACGTGCCATTTGTTCCGCACGACACTGAACATCTGGGGCCTGTCAGACCGGCGCGGCACATGCACGAATAGCATGTCGGAAAGACACATAGGGGGGTGTCGACCACTTTGTCAACGGGACAGAGAGAGAAGTTGCCGCCGGGATTGCCGGAGAAATCAATGAAGATAGCCTCGCCTCGCAGCCCGGCGAGCGTGGCGGAGCGAAACAGATCGTCGTCGATGGACTCAATGAAATTGTTTCGGCATTGCCTGCGAAGGAAGGTGTTCAAGATACGCGCGCATGTGAATTACAAGTACTTCTTTCTTTGTTACTTTCGAGTTCGAGACAGTGCACGGCGCAGCAAAATGGGAGACATGAAAGGGATCGCATCCATTCAATCGGTCACACCACAGAAGAGGTACGCTGACAGGTGTTGACGCTGATGGACGCATGTTGTCGTGTACTGTGTTGATACTGTGCGCTGTCAGTACACGGGACCAATACTCACATGTTCGTCAGGCGAATAAGACCGTCAAACAGACCGAGTGGCAAGGTAGTGATTTTGTTGTTATTGATGTTGCTGTGCAGATGCCACAATTGTGAGTCACAATTACAGAACAAACACGTCAGTATTTTTATAACAGCATTCATGCATGACAGTATGAATTGAGCATACATCCGTCTGTCACCGGTGTTGTCAGATGTGAGAGTTAAGCCGACAAAAGAAGACAAGATGCACGTGCACGAGTATCGCACAAGACATTAGCAGCCATTGAAGCAGCACTGAGGGTACGAGTTGGCTTACAGGGTTTCAAGTACATCGAGACCCTTAAAAACATTCCGGGGCAGTGTCCGCAGCTGGTTTGACTCCAGAATCCTGTCATGCGAAACAGCCATATGTCATGAGCGCAGGGATCATCGAAATCGTCGACACTGATTTGCATTGCCGAAAGTGACACGACAATGAACGGGGATGTGACAGAGGCCACTCGGGCGCACACATTAAAAAGTAATTTTTTCAACTCATCAGGGAGCACACGACATGACACCCACAGCTAGTTTGGTCAGATGTGGATGCAAACAATGCGTGCCATGCATCCTCAACTATCATCATACATAGCTAAACAGCCGAATTCGAATCGAACTCTGAGAACGTACGCACTACCCACAAGCACACAGACACACACACACACACACAATATTGCAAGCACACAGACACACACCAAGCCCCCATACTGACATGAGAAGCCAACGGAGACTTACAGAAATTTGAGGCTGGTTTTGACGTCCTTGAATGCGCGTTCGTGGATGTAAGATATCTTGTTAAGCGCGAGTCCCCTGTTGTGGCGAGATTATATAATTAATACAAACTCCTATATATATATATATATTTAGTGTGGGTGAGTCTGGGTGCGGTGTGTGCGCTCGTCACAACACTACATGCGCGGTGCAATGTTGTGTTTCCACACATCTGCATATATGAATGCGCACATACTATACATTCAGGTTGGAGCTTGAGTTCATGCCAGGCCTGTTTGGCACACGCTTTGGCCACTCACACATCCCAAAGATGTCACAAAGAATTAACATCCTCACAGCGTGCATGATATGTCATCGGCATCGAAGCATATGTGACGCCAAGGAAAGCCATTTTCGTGCAAAGTTCAAAAGCAACGCTTTTTTCTATCAGAATAGCGGGGAAAAGTGGCACACTGCATTGTAATTGCACATGGAGAGAGACACCGACACTCACAATCGGCCTATTCTTGCGCCCCAAAAGGCTTTGCGAATACGCGCGATGCCATTGTTGTGGAGGTATCTGAAAGCGTAACACAATCACGGCATGTGTGTGCCAGAGTCAGCCGGTCATGTCACGGATGTAATACAAATGGCCTCAATCAGGACTGAGTATGCGTGTGCGCACGCGTATGTGGGCGTGTGAGTGTGTATGTGCCTTAGTGAGCATGGATTTGGCTGACAAACTGTTCCCGAAACACTGCA
Organism: Pigoraptor chileana; assembly: GCA_943704495.1. NCBI lineage: Eukaryota > Filasterea > Ministeriida > Capsasporidae > Pigoraptor > Pigoraptor chileana. The sequence goes on from CALSCR010000231.1 coordinate 24,057, forward strand.
GTAATAATCAAGTACTTCAAGTACTCACAGAGTGTCAATGGACATGGCCGAAAACGTGTACGGTGCGAGATCCTCCCAGAATGGGTCGCTTGCATTGAGCCGACCTCCAAGCCGATTGAAGGCCATATCCCTGCGAGTTGGCATTGTTTGGTTAAGAGAGGACAGAGTCAGCTAAAATTTGGCGTTACTGTGTCATCTGTAGTCCGCGTAGTCAGCTCAAAAGTATCCGATTGTGAGCATTACAGTCAATGCATAATTGCATGGTGTTACTTTGTTGTCTGCATTCTCAGGCGTCATGTTGGCAGACATGCGCATACAATACACGCACGGACTGTGCACACTCACAACACTCGGATGCTGACGACTCGGGAGCCAAACGTCGCCCTGTCAAACGCAGTCAGCTGATTGGAGTCGACGCGCCTGTAACATTTGTTGTTGTCATAGGGTTAAACAAGAAGGGAAGAAAAAAACGGTTTGTGGAAAGGGAATGTCCGGAAGTGGGGACATTGTCAAAGGTGGACGTAGTTTTTTCTCATTCAAACCCACAATTCGGATAACTTTGTGGTGCTCTCGAACAAATTCGGCGGAAGTAACGCTAAACGGTTCGACGTTAAAGAGCTGCGCGTGGATATCCATCAGCGGACGGCAGAACAGCAATGCACATCACGTGAGCGACCGACACAAACAGTGAGCGAAAGTGAGGGAGTCTATGCTTAATCTCACACACACACACACATATATATAAGGAGAGTGTGTACAATATGTGAATGAATTAAGTTTGACACCCACAGTTTGACGAGGTTGGGACTGTTTGAAAACACATCGGCAGGCAGTGACGCAAGAAGGTTCCCGGTGACATCCCTGTGAGTCCATGCGTACATGCAGGATGCGTTAATGTGATATGTGTGTGTGTATATGGGGGCGGGGGAGGAGGGAGTGCGAACGCCCAGCGTTAGTGTGGCTGCGTCAATATAATCGCATTTGGGTGTGCGCACGTGCATAAGTAGAGCATGGATTATGTGAACGTATTCACACATTTATGCGCACTTTCGACTTTCGCGAAATCAGTACGCAATTACAAATGCAAATGAAGATGATGGGCAACTCACAATGTTGTCAGTGTTGGAATGACTTTGACGAAGTTAATGTCGGTGAGGAAGCCCCGCATTACTTGCCTGCGTTTATGCAAATGCCATTATTCATAACACAAACGGCTTGTGAAAATTTGCGGCAGTCAAGTGCATTCCCGCGCAAATACTTTTTCGCCCCCTCCCCCCTCCCCCCAAACGAGGAGACACGAAAATGCATCCCCATAATTCTGATGTGCTCGTAACCACCGCAGACGGATAATGACATGACACTGGCAATAATCGACAGGCCAAAGAACACACACACACACACACACACACACACACACACACACACACACACACACACACACACACACACACACACACAC
>CALSCR010000232.1:0-11622 GCA_943704495.1 Pigoraptor chileana
GTTGGGCGGGTAGGGTGGGTGTGCGGGTGTGTGGGGGGAGGAGTTTACTTTTTGTGTAAATTAGTGTCCATTGGTTCCCATGAATGGTTGTTACGGCATTCCGCCGAGTTGTCATTTTGTTACCTGCGGACGTCGCTCCACACACACTCATACCCACAAACACCCCCGCACAGTTTTATAGAAAAAATACACACACACACACAATCGCCCACGCCCTTTCATAAAACAAGCACGTGCGCATACATGTATACATACTTACACAATCACACACTTTGCAGGTACAATCTGTACAAAGTCGGACCCGTCATTTCAGTCAGTGTAAGTAGTAAATAACCGACGAATTGCATACACATATTGTGCATTGTTTTTGTGTGTGTTAATGCCCTCAGCATGTCGTGGCCACAATACGTTGTTGCGGTTTGTGTGGTCGTCACTCCTTGCACTCTCCCTTCGTCTACATTATATCTTCCCATTGTGTTTAGCAATGCGGCGTCCCTCTTCCTCGCCGATTATTGGGTACCTCACACGTCACAAGATATACTGCACGCGCTTGTTCCGATGCACTCCCCGGTGACAATTGCGCACATTCTGACATACACAATGCGACTTAAACATGTCCCGAATGCGCAACTGCAACGAAACAAACACACAACACATAACACACAACAACACGTAACACACAATGCAGCATGGAATGGGCATTCCGAGCATGTCCATCATGCTCCACGAGATCACCAAGCTGCTCGCGTACGCCGGCGCAACGGACGTTGTCTACATCCGCATTGGCTCATCCGGCGGTCTCGGGGTGCCGCCCGGAAGCATTGTCATCACCGATGAGGCGCTGGACGGCGAACTCAATGCATACCACACGCTGAAGGTGAGTGATCTATCCCTCTCTGAAAATGTTGCTGCACACGGATGCGAGTGTGTGTGCATATTCTGGTGTGTGCTGTGTGTGCGATTATGTACTATGCATGTATCTTGTTGTGTGTGCGCTGTTCGTTCATGGGGTGCTGACGAGAGTCCATGGACACAGCACCAGAGACACTGACTTGATCCTACGTCTCTTTGTGTTGTTGAATTCTGTTTGGTTAGATTAATGGCAAGTCAGTGCAACGCCCTGCCGTGCTCGACCGCAAGCTCGCCGATGAAATTTACAGCCTTGCAGAGCCCGGAATCAACGTAGTCATTGGAAAGACCATCTGCGCCGAGGACTTCTATGAAGGTGAGCTTGCTTTTATATGTTCCATTGTGATGGTCGACTTATTGCGTTGGCTCGTAACTATATATGGACATGGTTGATCTGTTGTTTGGGTGGTTGTTTGGGTGTTTGTGTGTTTGTGTGTTTGTGTGTATGTGTGTATGTGTGTATGTTAGTACTGCTGAGAGATGATTTGATTCCGAGACTACCTATAGGCCTGACGTTGCATACGCTGCATTCGCTGACCATGAGAAAAGAAAGCCAATTACTGCAACCCATCCCTTACGCCCTTGTTCGTTACCCTACCCGTATCGACTCTTTGATTTTATTCGATGAGGACTCGCGTTGACATTGAGGCCTATCTCAACATATTCATTATGCGGATCACGTGCTTGTCTCTGCCCTTTCTTGTCCATAGGCCAGGCACGTCTCGATGGCGCCATCTGCGAGCACACCCACGACGAGAAACTTGAGTTTCTGAAGCGGTGAGCTCACCTGCATGCGACAGTGCGGTGAACCCTGTGCTGTCATTGCTTTTGTGGAGGGTGCACGTGGGGCTTGCGTATTCTTATGTGTTGTGCGCTATTTGCCGATCGCTTCGTCTTTTTGTGCACATCGATTTATACAACTCACATGCATGCACTCACACTCATTAAAGGCATGCATGTACACACTCATTACAAACATGCTCACACCGCATCTCCGTCTTTGCTAACTGCAGAGCCCATGATATGGGAGTGCGCAACGTCGAGATGGAGTCGCTTGTGTTTGCTGCATTCACGACAAAGCTGAACATACCCGGTGTCGTCATCTGCGCGACTTATCTCAACCGCCTTGACGGCGACCAGGTGCGTCGTCCGTCCTCCTCTCTGTTCAACACATAATGTTTGTGTGTCTATGTGTGTGTGTATGTGTCACTCTTGACGGTGCAGCTGTTGTCGACATTCTCGTGTATTTTCATTGGCGTTGCAACATGCCTGTCCTCCGTTTCTGGCACGTATTCGGCATTCGCATGGACTCACCAATCGTGCACACACACACACACAACACACACACACACACATACACGACACAGATCGACACACCCGCGGATGTGCTGAAAGAGTACTCCGATCGCCCGCAACGTCTTGCTGTGCGCTTCATGAAGCACCGCCTGGGTCTTCCTCTCTGAGACGATAGAATTGCTTGCGTCACGGGCATGCACAACCTTGCTGTTACTGCAGTTGTCGGTGTACGGAATTTCAACTTGGGTAGTTGTCCTGCTCTTGTTGTGTTGACGCCACCTGGGCGCTGGCGTTCTGTAACCATGCCTTGTGTGCATGATGATTGAGTATGTGTCGGTCTGTATTTGCGATGTGTGTGCCTGTGTATGTTTATTTGTTCTCCGGAGGTTATGATAGTTTCTGTCTCAGTCTTGGTGGACTGTGTGAATACAGCCGCAGGTTGGGTTCATTATTCTGAGCTTCATGAACATTGATGCGCCTATCGTTATTTTCTTGTTGCAAGTTGCAATGCATGTCTAGTTTATATTTTGATTGTGGTATTGTGGAAGTCTCTCTTATACGCATGGTATGCTACGCTGTCTGCACACTCCCGGATTGTGATCACGACGGTCAAAAGTATATCCCGGGAATGTATGCAGTGCCGTCCTGGACGAGATGTTTGTACTCGCCGTCGCGATGGCACATGAGCGTACACTGGCGGTCCAGACGGAAGCCCGTGTCCAGCGCCCACTGAAGTATGCCTTTTTTGTGGTTTTTTTGTGTAGCGCGAGTTGAAAGAGGCAGTAAGCAAATGTGAGTGTAAGCGTCTTTGCGCTTATCTTTTGCACATACATTAACAACTATGAATGGCAGGTAAATTGCGTGCCACCCCATGAGCTGCGTGTTTGAGATGGGTGTTTTTACTGCGTATGTGCTTCTGACCTGGGTTGGTTCGTCCAATGCAGAAGAGATCGACGGTGGATGTACCGGCTGCGATCGGATTAATGTGGCCGGGCAGCTCGTTGCAGTGGTAAACGAGCAGTGCCATCAGTGCATTCTCTGTGTGTTGGTTGTTGGTTGTTGATGTGTGCAGTGTGAGTAAGTTATTGGGATTAACACAAGAGACATTATATTTTCTTGGCACCCGCTGTATGGAATCAATCATCTGACAGACCCGCAACAACGCGTCCACACTCTTGATCCCACACACAATTACATGGAGTTGTCGCAGCAAATCGACTCACCGGAAGACGCGACCGAGTGCGAGAACTGATTGAATCCTGTGGTATACGCCGCAATCTTCCCGTGTTGGCTCACCGCAACGAACAGGTCAGGACGCACCCTGGACATAACATGACACCATTCATACGGTGAGTGCTGTCCATGATATATCGTGCAGTTCTTACCGCGCACCGGGTGCACTTGGCCGGGCGCACTAAAATCTAGTAGATACAGGTAGCTATAGTGATGTCGCGTTTGCGGTTAAACCGACTGACAGTGTGTTAATGTGGGAAGTCCAGCCTTGGTACTCTGTGGAAGATGCTCACCCGCCATGCGCAAGAAGGAGGCTCCGCCGCATTCCCGTGACGGAGTTGCACAGCTCCTGGCATGCCGTGATGTCCGAAATCGCCCCTTTTCGCACTTCAAACCGAGAAATCTGGCAGTTTATCCGGGTTTCACGATGTGATTAGAATCTTGTGAGTGCACTTTTCAGCTGCTGCTCAATAGGACTGGTATGAAGGCATTGTTGCAATGCGCCACGCGCGTAATGTGTGAAGTGCTGAGATAAACACAAATCGTGCACATATTTCAGTCCCGGGATTCCGGTTTGCCATATGCACTGACGCGCTGCACTCACATCAACGTGCGAGGTGACCTTTTTCGCGGCGTGGTCCATTCTGAGGATGCTGATTTGTTCGCAAGGATTGAATCCGAGCTTTGCGTAGAGGGAGAAGCTCACCCTATTGAATGCCTCCTGCGTTGACGGCATGTCAGTAGCATGGGGTTCGTGTGTCAGCGCATGCATCATTGCATATGTAAAATATGCCCAGTTATGTGAGGTAAGCGTTACTGTAGGATAATAATGGTGAGTGGTGACATTAATGCGCGGATTTGATTTGTTTCTTCAGGCTGTGACCGGGCGGCAGGCTGTAATTGGAACTGCCATGGGTATGCCTGGCGCAATCATTATCAAATGCATTGGTCACAGTATCCTTTGCACCATGTTGAACATTCATAACATGTTCGTGTCCGCTCAACTCAGTGACACTTGCAATGCCAGTTTAATTTATGTGCAACGTTATGCACTACCGACAGTGCAACTAAAGCTCGATGGCCTATTGTCAGTTACTGCTCACCTGCACAAGACGGACGGACTTGATGTTGTTGGACAGCGCGTATCCCTCCTTGATCGCCCATTTCATCAGCGCCTTTCCAATGCCGCACGCCTGTCAATGACACGTCACAAGATTAGTCTAGATTATGGCGGATGTTGCCGCAGTTTGAATGCACGACAGTGATGTTTCGATCAGGACACCTGCACAGTAACTGCTTCTATTGGAATGTCTGATTTACAATAAATAATCTGACCAGTTGTATGATGGAGAGCGAACCCCACAGTCACTGCTGCTGGTCCTACCAATTGTATCCATGACTGTAAAAGTTATACTGCAAAAAATACCTCTCACAGCACTCAGTGACGTGGGACTGTGTCATAGTACTCACGCTGATGGTCTGGTCGACAGTTATCGGGCCAACTCCAACAGTGTCGCCATCGGCCATAATGAAGTTGCTTCCGACAGCCCTCCCTTGCACATCTGCGTTTGAGTTCGGTTGAGTTCCGATCAATTGAAAATGTAAGAAATCGAACATGGACATAGCAACATTTTGCCGGCCGGTGCAGCTTTAGTTAGTGTCTGAATGAACAGGTGCGTCTGGACCGGCCAGTCAAAGAGTCCGGCCTGTTCTGATAGTCCGAGAGTATTATAAACAACGGCTGCTGCACTTACTGAATCGGTCTCTTCATGTTAACATGTTAATTAGTTGGTCTATAGTATGCAATATTGAATGGAATCCGTGACTGATTGGCAGAAATATGAGCCGCAGAACTCTAGTACTTTAAAGCCCTGGCCTGTCGTGATGTCGTCATCTGGATGATGTGAGCTGGACTAGAGTATTCTGAACTGTCCGGTGCCGCTTCACTCAGTCTGATCAGTGATTATAGCTCAAATCAGGATGCACATCCTCACCAACTGAAGATCACTCAGTTTCCATCATGCCGGCAACAATAAGCACTACTGTCATATAAATAGGCGTACTAGCATTACATTTAATAGCTGCCGGCCAGGAGGAGCAAACTTCTAATCGTAGTGCTGCCTCGGCTGTCTCAGCAGATTGATTCAATCGACATTGATTTCTAGTCGGTCAGGCTCAGTCAGCCGGCCGCCTGGCCGCGAGTCTACTGTGTTTATCTGACTCCGTGAACTCAAGTCGCAGCAGAGCTGCTGGAAGTGCCGACCCACCTGCACAAATCGACCGAATGCTCGGATTGCCTCCGGATATGAAGTAGTGCATCATTTGCCGCATGGGCTCGTCACCTTCCGGTAGGTACGGCTCGTAGTTGTGCCTCCTGTCATAGTGCATTAAAGGTAGTGAAGAAAGATGCTTGCGGCTATTAATATCAGTGCGTGGTAGACATGCGCTACCGACGGCCCAGGTGACATTCGGCCCGGAGCTGCGGATCAGTGCGGTTGTCCGTCTAATGACTGACTGATCGGCATTGAATTTGGTATCCATTGTGACTCACTGCAGCCGGGTCGGGCGATCCAGTCAGCAGTGGGCAGCAGTGTACGGCCAGCAGTTGTTGGCACGCGGTAGCGCACGACATGCGGTTGTGCAATCTAATGATGCACTGGACATAGTTCTTACCTGCTGAAAGTAGTGAAAGCGTCGACACATATGCGGGCGAGTCGCTCCTCTTCGTCAGGGCGAGGCGTCCGGAGATGAGGAGTGGGCGATACATGCGACTGCCGATATATACTCGAGTGCTCCCGACTCGTGCCACTTGTCATGTCGGTCTTCACATCCGCACGTGACTCGATGTTGACTGCCGGCCGCGTCAGAGTCGCCCCGGGACCGCCATTTGCATCCGACGATTGAGACTTCTGCGAATTCGCTGAGGAGAGCATTTTTTGATTCGTAGGTTCTGGCCTGCAGATCTCCAGTTTCTCACACGTTTCTTGATTCTCATCACTGACTTGACAGCTTGTATTGAGCGCCTTAAGTTTTATACTGGATTTAATCCGTTTGTCCGGGGCATCACAGCACCCGCTAAACTGCCAGTGTTGCCGTGCACCGACGGCAAGCCCTGCCTGCCAGCTCCGACTGCCGTCCGACTGTGGCCGTGAACCTCCACGAATCGCCGTGCCTGCAGACTAAAGACTGCTGGATGTGCTGGTCTAAGAATTCTGCCGGCGAATCGGTGATTGATCATCTCGGATGCACGACCCCCCACTCGACTACGTGTATACCAAGCCCCCGATGCGACTACCCTCAACGCAACCGGTCGAACTGCTGTCTTCGTTACCTGGCTTCTGGGTGGCGCAGGCGTCACTCGGCGAAACTGTCAGAGAGGAGGCCGGCCCTTCAGTGAGCCGCCCGGACCACGAGTGGCCGTATGAAGGCGGCTGACGTCGCCGAATTCGGTGGAAACGGCTGAGGCGTTCTGCCGTGAGCCAGCATCTATACACTTTGTCTAATCGGCATTGAGCACTGAAAAGCGCAGGCTGTTCTACTACTGACACACTGAGATGTCAAAGTCCAGAAACTTCGGTGGTTGGAAGTCAGGCAAGTGCGTCAGTCATGTTACACCAACCCAAATAAGGTGCGAAAATTATTGTCCAGACATAGATCAGTCAATGTCACGTGCCAGCGATGCCTTGGAAACCAACAGTCCGACTGACAGTCTGCAAAGCCGAAGAATTTCTGACTGAAATTGAAGATTAAGCACATGAAAAGACTATGCATCCTATACCACATTTGCCATATCGGATAGCCGTGTCCCATGGGCAGCGATATATGTCTTTGTTGCATTGATGTGTTAGGCTGCTATTCTGACGCAGTTGAGTGTGCCATACGAACGGAATCAGTGGATACATTTCGGTTGACTGCGACATGTGGTGCATCCATGCGCCGATTAAGCTAATGCAACCATATTAACTGAGACGTCACTACGTGTCAACTGAGACGTCACTACGTGTCCCGGACGAGGCGGTTGCCCTTGATGACTGTTGGACTGAATACAAATGGTTGAGGGCAGCAGGGGAAAACCAAAGGCGCTGGAGCTGGATGGTCACGCGACGCAGCACAAACAGGTGCGCGCGGCGTCCGTGGCTGCCGTTGGCGGCAGTGCATCCAATGATGAGGAATGCAGCACATCTTACCCCATGAAGGCTGCCGAAAAAGCGGGTCTTTTGAAGAGTAGTCGTCGTCCCTCCGACAGCAAGACACAGTCCGCCACCTCTCTCCCCATCCACTCAGCAAAGCCCAATGATCGCTTGTCACCTGCAAAGATTCCAAAGGTATGCTGCATTTTTTGAAAATATGGCAAACCATTCTGACGGCTCGCTGTCTCTCTGCTGTTGGACTTCACTCTTGTTTGCTCGTGGGAGAGATAGAGAGTGCCTGTATATACATATACATACACACGTACATATATATATATGTGTGTGTGTGTTTCGTATATGTATATGCTTGTGTGATATATATATATATATATATATATGTGTGTGTTTTGTATGTGTGTGTGTGTTTGTTGTATCTGTGTGTGCGCGCGAATGTGTATGTGTATGTGTGTATGTGTGATTTTGTGTTTGTGTTTGTGTGTGTGTGTATGCATATGTCTTTCGTGTCTAGTGCGCGTGCCCTAATTATCTTGCCGCATGTCTGCACAGGCTGGGAAGACTCTTGGATCAAACATTGCCCTTGCGAAGACATCCGGAAAGGTGAGATCTATATCACGTCCTAAGAGAATGAGATCTATCACGTCATTAGGGACGAGATCTTGTCACTGACGCTTTTGTGTCCTGTAGTGTGTTTGCATTCACCCTCATTGTGCCCTCGTGCGTGCTTGGCTTGCATATGCGCCCGTGTGCACGTGGATGTGCTTTATGTCAGTGTGCGGGTGTGTGTATTCGTGAGGATGTGCTTCGGCGTGCTGTTATATATCATGCCAAGGACCCTGCATCTTCTTTTTTCTGCACCTCTGATTCAGGCTTCCCCCTTTCCAACCGTACCGCCCATCAGCGGCCCCGCTCTTGAGGTGTGTGATAGTGGGTGGCATGCCCACACACGCACACACACAAGGACCACATGCATGAGCATGGCATGTGCAAGAGATTGAGCATGACATCTGCAAGAGATCGCTTTCATGACGCTTGTGTGTTTACGCTTGCTCTGTGTATGCTTCACAAGGGCATACACTCTATTAATTCTCTTTGTATTCTATCGTGACGTCAGATTAACCTCCCCGATGACGCGATTCTCCCCGTGGACACGGCGGCGGTTGCCATGGAAGCCGAGTCCCTCTGGGATGCAATTGATCGCAAATGTGCTGCACTGTCACGTGCCGAACCTGTGATTAAGCAACGCTCGAAGGGAGAGTGGGCGACGGCGCGGATATTTGTGTCTAGCACATTCAAGGACATGTTCAGTGAGAGGGAGGCTGTGGGTACTCTGTGTGTGAATTGTGTGCGTGTGTGGTGTATGTGTGTGTGTGTGTGTGTGTTTGCGTGCGTGTGTGTGTGTGTGTGTGCGTGTGTGTGCGTGCGTCTGTACGAGGTGTGTGCACGTGTGTGCGTGTGTGCGTGTGTGTGTGTGCGTGTGTGCGTGTGTGTGTGCGTGTGCGTGGGGGGAGTGTGAGCGTATGTGTGTGTGTGTGTGCGTGTGCACGTGATTGTGTGCGTGCGTGTGTGTGTGTGTGGAATATATATATATATATATATATGTGTGTGTGTGTGTGTATGTGTGGGTGTGTGTGTGTGTATGTGTGGGTGTGTGTGTGTGTATGTGTGTGTGTATGTGTGCGTGTGTTTGTGCGTGTGCTTGTGTAGGTGTTTCAGCGCAGCGAAACAGGAACAACACTCGCTGCCCTTGCCCCCAATGTTATTGATTTGCCAGTGATTTCAGTCAATCCCTTACCCTACGCAATACCGAACACCCTCCCTCTCTCCATCACACTCTATTTGTCTCTCACTTTGTCTCTGAGCCTCTTTTTGGAGTCTGTACGTGCACGTTGTGCATGACACTGAGTTGAATCCTACGTCTGTCGCACACATTCTCTCACTATCGCAATGGCAGGTGGTGAAGCGGGTTATCCCCGAGCTCAAATACCAGTGTCGGCGGTTTCGAGTCAATGTGTTTGAATGCGATCTACGGTAGGCACCTGTCGTTGCCGTTGCTTTGAGTTTGCTGCGCGCCGACCACTACACATATAACCGTCACATGTATGCGCTGTGATGCACACACATATCATTGACATACAAACACCCGCACATTGGCGCCTTGTGTGCCCTCCACTGGGACAGGTGGGGCATTCCAAAGGATGCATCGACCGAAGAGACTGTAAGCACGTGTATGTTTGAAATCGATCGCTGCGTTAAGGAGAACGAAAACCCATTCGTGGTCGCATTTGTTGGCGAGAGGTGCGTGCTAACACTGTCTGACTGCGAATGTGCTGCATGTGCCTTGGTTGAATGTGCGTCTGTGAATCTACGCATGCCTGGTCACGCCTGTGTGTATGTGCGTGTATGTGCGCGTATCTGCGCGTGCATAGTATGGGCCGCTTATGTGCACATTCCTGTTATAGGTCCGTGCGTGCGTGTGTATGCTCTTATATGTCTGGATCGATACGCACGGGCAGTACCCGTCTATTGGGTCAGGGATAGAGCAAAGGCCTGCGCCACACATTCGTGCCGCATTTTGCACACATACACACACATTCTCTGTTTCATTGACCAGTAGTCCTACTCAGCGAGCTTTCGCACACTGGTATGATTGACGCTCATTGGAAACCGGTTCGCGACATGTCCTCAGGTTTGGATGGATTCCTGCATCCGACCAAATTCCTGCCAATTTGCGGGATGACGTGCAGTGGGAAGATGGTTTTTCCATTACTGCAAGTGAGTGCTTTTATGAGTGCGTACATCCTGCCGCATACTGCAGCAGTTACATGGCGGATTGTGTAGAGGCTGGGTAGGATTGTCAAGCCCATAACGTCCATTCATCCGTTTGCATGACGTAAAGCTGCGTTGCTGTTGCATTGTCCATCGATATCTCAAAGAGCTGTTTCTAAAACGTCTGCCAGATTAGTGTGTGTTGTGCGTAGTGTGTAGTGCGTAAGTTGGTGTGCTTGATGTTTGTGATGCCCCCCATCCCTGCCTGTCTGCTCATGCGTGTGCTCATGCGTGATACTGCGTCCTGGCTTACACACGCTTTATTCATAATTCATAGTGGAGCTGCTTCGAGGTGTCTACCGTGACCTGAATCCGAACGCTTTTGTGTTCATGCGGGACTCGTCCAGCTTCATTGGGCCCTCGGATCACGTGTGGGTTGTACGTGTGTACGTGCGCGTGTGTGTGCACGTGTTGTTTTTGTGGTGACCTTAGTGCCCCGGGATAAACGAGACTTATGCGACACGTGTCGTTTCTTTGGTGACCATCAACGTCGATTTCCCAGGGCACACACAATATTATGCGGCAGACATTTAACTGACCATCTCTTTTCAATATGTGTTTACAAGTACCAGCTAGTGCATGTGTACACGTGCCCATCCCGCTTTATGTGTTTGCATGGATGCATTGCATGTGATGCGACTCCTTGTGGGAAATCTCCTCCAATCACGCCATGCCACAACTGCCTTTGAAAACCCGTGGTTAATCGGTCAGTTCTCCTGCTGTTGCGGTATATGAATATTCCACACAGTGAGCCGCTGTCGAAAATAGCCGACAAACGCACCCCTTCCGATATCCGGAGCATTCGCGCCAACTTTCTCGATTGGTCCATCGGTGGTCACGTGGACGGGGGTAAGTCAATCGAACCCCCGTACTTTGAATAACATGCATTTCAATGCGTAGGCCGCGTTGCCCGATTAGATTTGACGTGCTTGTTTGCTTGTTACAAATCAGTTGAGAGTGATGAGTGTTTGCTGGCACTCTGCAATTCCATAACGACTCTCTTTGCTCACACCCAACGCCCACACCCAACGCCCACACACACGCCCACACACACCCACACACCCGCACACACACGCACACATACTCGCACACACCCGCACACACACTCGCACACACCCGCACACACACCCGCACACACACGTACACACACGCATATACACACGCACACACACACACACACACACACACACACACACACACACACACA
>CALSCR010000233.1:0-21771 GCA_943704495.1 Pigoraptor chileana
ACACACACACACACACACACACACACACACACACACACACACACACACACACACACACACACACACACACACACATACACGCGCGCGCACATGCACAAACACACATGCACACAACCGTTACACATATGCACACAAACGGAGACAAACGCACACGCACATACACATACACATTCATACAAACGGAGATAAACACACCTGCAGATCGATATTTTGACAGCGCCGCATCGACATCGCCCCCTTCCTGGAGGATGGAGCCGGCCGCAAGTACAGTCTGCTCCAATGGAGATTGGAATGTGTCAGAAAGGCAAACTAATCCATCAATCACCACACACACACACACACACACACACGCACACACATACATACATACATACATCTCTGTGAATGCATAAAAATTGAACAAAAATCAAACACCCACATGCACACATACACCCACATGCATACATACACCCACACGCACGCACAAACATAGATAATGTGAATACATAGAAATTAACAACCAAACGCCCACATGCGCACATACACCCACACACACGCACAAACATAGATATATGTGAATACACAGAAATTAACAAAACCAAACACCCACAAGCACATACACCCACACGCACGCACAAACATAGATATATGTAAATACACGCACAAACACACACAAGTATCATTCCCCGAGCATGGAACAGAATGGCTCACCTTGAGATCAGTGCCGTCGTGCGCGAGTGAATTGCCAAGGCAGTCGAATGCCTTCATTCCGTTGCCCATGCGAAGGTGTAACAGACCCAGCATGGTCAGAAGCCGCGCGTCCTCAGGGTCGAGGCTGCACCCACGCAACACGCACAACGCCCACACACGTCCACACGGTAGTACACACCACACATAGTACACACACACACCCGCGCACACAGCAGTCACACACAGTGCCAACAAGCAGCGACAATTCAAAAGCGCACTCATCCGTGTTATATGCCATCATTTCGCCGATAAGAACATGTGAAGTGCTGGACTACGCGTGTCCGTCGCACCCTAGGCATGCAGCGTCAATCGCCATCAGATACACGCAATTACAGAGTAACAGCCACGGTGAACCGTCAAACGCAGGCTATTCAACCCCCCCCCCCCCCCCCCGCGACACTTACGCAAGGGCAAGTTGCAATTGCTCCAGCGCGGCCGGGAGATCGCCTTCTATGACGCACGCCCCCGCAAACTGCACGTGGGTCACGTGGTGCGGCTCCATGGCAAGCGCAGACGCAAAGTGCTGTTTCGCCTGCGCCCGGCATTCGTGTACATGCCGTTTGTTATTATATTATTGTTGCTTATATTGTTTATGTTTTTGTGTGCGTGTGTGTATATATGTGTGCATGTGGTCCAAGCATTTGACAGAATTTGTTCCGCTCTTACACTCAAGAGAAGTCACAGGCTCGGACATCCACACACACGCACACACACAGACACAGACACAGACAAACACAGACACAGACACACACGCACAGACACACACGCACAGACACACACACACACACACACTAATGTACATGACTAACCCATATAACACATGCACACATGCACTCGCGCTAATACACGTGACTAACCCACCTTGTCAATCCGATTCATTTGCAGACAGCACATTCCGCGGTTGTGTGCAATTTCCTGCTCAGACACAGCCAAAACGCCACACAGACACAAAGACACAAAGACACACAGACACACATGCACACACAGAGAGCGAGCGGTAGTAAGCGACTTCACTCCTCCGCCGGAGATGTGAACAAACTAAACCAGCATGCAACAGATGGCCACGGTATGCGAAACAGTCACAACAAAAGAAATGCCTCAAAAGAAAAGACCAAGCATGGGAATTGTGTGTGTGCTATAAGCAAACACGCCAGACACACTGGCACACACACACACCCAGTCTGTCTTGCTCATGTCCGCAGCCTCATCGTACACTTCAAGCGCAGCCTTGTGACGGCCGAGCATGTACCTGCGCCATATATCGGTTAGCGCCATCGCATCCATGCACGTTCAGCGTGCGACAAAAAAAATGATGAAACTTGTGACACGTGACATGTTGGCTGCAAGGTCGACTTGTGACGTGGACCACAAATGTCCCCCGCAACTCCTGCTACACACAACGTGCATACACACGCACAGGCACACAACACACACACGCATAGGCACACAACACACACACCACACATCCAGAGGACAAGGTAGCTCACGACACTCACAGAGATCGTGCGACCTGCTTGAGACAGGCAACGTCGCCGTCAACACCGAGTGCTGCCTCTCTGAAGCATTGAAGCGACGCCTCGATGTTGCCCTCGTGACGGTGAATGAGTGCTGTGTTTTCGGTGCAAGCATGTGCGCGTGAGTGCATGCATGTGTGTATGCGCGGGAGGAACGGGGCTCAGGCTGAGCGAATTATGCCACAACGAATGCGGCGCACAAGGATAACTCTTTGCTGCAACGCATCATGTAGGAAACCACCACTTGCGACCAGCTCACCCATGCACACGCACACACACGTAACATGCACACATGCACAACACCACACACACACACACATTGCACTCGCCCAACACACACCAAGAGCGAGCCCAAGTGACAAGCAGGGCGAAGTTGGATTCACCGAAGCCGCTGCCACCCACCCTTGACGTATAGTGCGTAGTTGGATGCGCTACCCGCCGCCTCACCCCGGTCCCGGAGGAGCTCCTCAATGAGCGGGCGGCACGCTGCATAGTCGCGCCGCACATAGAGAGCATGGAGTAGCCAGTAGCGTGAGGCTGGATCGCGAGCCTTCTGCCTTGCGCCGGCTGCAGTCGCAGAGACGGCAGACGGTTGTTGTTGTTGCTTTTGTTGTTTTTCACTGGCTGCATCTTCCTCCTCGTCAGCCACACTGGACGACCGCTGCGTCTTGTGCTCCCGCTTTCCCCCGCGCGCGCTGCTTGCTGCACCCGGCGACGGCGGTGACGATGGCGGAGGCGAAGCAGATGAAGACGAAGAAGAAGATGAAAGCATTGTGCGTTTTGCTCGTCGTTTCACAATAAAGCCGCTTTGTGTTTGACTCGAACATACGGATGCAACGCACTCACACGCACATACACACAAACAATAAAATGCACACAGAAAACACACAGAACAGGTTTCAATAAATCATACAGCGCGCACTGAGCACCGAGTGCGTCGCAGGGGCTTTTTCAAGTGTGTGTGTGTGTGTGTGTGTGTGTGTGTGTGTGTGACTGTGGTGTGTGTGTGTCCGCCTGTCAGTCACGGGATCACAGGGGCGGCTGTTTTACGAAATAAATTCGGGACGAGTCGGACACACCGAGTCAATCCATCCGCACTGACAGAGTGATAAGAGTGACGGAGGCTGATTCAATCGGAATGTTGTAAAATAGATGTCATTGCACAGTATGGTAGTGAATGCAGCCGTGCCCATTCATGAAGAGATCAACCCCATGCAGAGCCGTTTGCACTTGCGTTTGCAAAGACTGTTGTGTGTGTTTCAACCCAACCATCGCATGTTGACTCTGTCGAGCGGGGAACGCTAATCTCAATCATTACATCGGGTTGACCTTGCCCTTGTCGCTGTGCATCTTTTTATTGCTACTGATCGGTCTTTGAACCTGTGCGACGATTGGCAAGGGCTGAGCATCGTCACGGCGGCAGCTTGCAACAGTGCGCCGGGGGAGCCCACAGTGCCGTGCGCAATGAACCGACTGTGTGCCTGTGACATGCATGCATGCATACACGTGCGGACTGTTGGCGAAGACTCCTCGCAAAAGCCTCTGTTAAGCTGTGCGTGTGAGCATTGATGCCTTGGTGATTGGGCATCCGTCCTTCGTCGCGGTCTACTGCGGTGAACAAACGCACACACACTCACACACACATACACACACACACACCCTTACTCACTCACTCACAATGGCGGATGCGGGTGAATTTCCCGGCGACGTTGAGTGCGGGCGCATACGCACTGCGCTTGATCACCACTCCTTTTTTCTTGGCGAGAAGGAGGCGCTTGGGGACCAGCATGCCTTTGGGTCGTTTGTGCGGTGCTTCCGGCGCGCGCGGTTTGCCGCCGGGGACGTCATCATACGACAGGGTGATTCAACGAGAGATTTCTACGTGCTCGAGAAGGGGCGGTGTGATATTCTCGTCACAAAGTTTGACAAGGCGGTGAAGGTCGGCGAAGTGGCACCAGGGCATCCGTTTGTGAGTGATAGTGCGTGTGCCGGCGTCAGTCTATTGTGCGTGCACATGTGTGTAGTATGTCTGTACATGTGCCGCAACCGGTGCATTCTCAGAGCGGCGAACGATTTCTGCGCTAGGTGTTTGCAATAGGGAGAGTCTATTGCCTGTACATTGCATTGCTTGCCTTCCACGCACAGATAGAACAGGGTGTCATAATTCACGCACTCTGCGTCGGCATGAACTGCCTTGCCTGCCGCTTGGCGTGTACGAGGCACCAACACTGACTGGCGCATCGCACCATTGCACGATTTAATTGCAGGGTGAACTTGCATATGTCTACAAGCGACCACGTGCAGGTAATGGCACTCGCAACAATGCGTGCGTGCGTGTATGTGTGCTTGGTAGTGTGCGTGCGTGTCCTTGGCATATCCACTCTTGTGTTTGTGGCCATGCTCGCTTATCTTCGATGTTGTTTGAATTTTCTTTTTGCCCACATTCACCGTACTCATAATGCACTCACAATGCACCCGCAGCGACAATCGTTGCCACCGAGGCGTGCGTTGCATGGGTTGCCGAGGAGCGCTGTTTGGATGACTTTGTGGGCGCATCCCCCGCCATCCGCCACCGCATCGACGCGCAGGGCTGGCTGCGGCACGTGATGTCTGAGCACGTGCTGTTCTCGCACCTGGACAGCGAGGCCAAGAAGGAGACGCTTGTGCGTGCGTTTGTGGAGGAGCGACTGCCCGCGGGCACGGCGGTCACGCAACAGGGCGAGGGCTCCGACGGCCGCTTCTTTGTCCTCGCACAGGGCGACTGCGAGGTGTATGTGCACAAGGCGGGAGAGCCGGAAACACTCGTAGGACGACTCCATGCCGGAGATACATTTGTGGGTGCTTACATGGCTGCCTTACGAGCGTATGTGCGCATTGTGTGTGTTTATGGGCAATTGTGCGCGTACGTCTGTGTATGTGTACATGTACGTGTACATTGTGTGTGTGTGTACATTGCTTATGCTGCCAGAAACGAATGTGCAGCAATTTTGCATGGCTTGCTGTGGCGGTGCTTTTGCGGCAATCTCACTCCCGTTCCATTTGTAGAGTCGACGATGCATCTCGCCCTCCTTTGAACAGTCGCAAGGTGTCGCGTCTTGAAAAACGTCCGTGTTATGATGTGGACACAAACCGCATTCGGGCTTATTATAAGTTACGCCACTTGACACTTACCACGCGCAGGGCGAGCTGTCACTGCTGTACGACCGCCCACGCACTGCAACGGTGCGGACCAGCACTCCCGCAGTGCTGATGACCCTCGACAGGCCCACTTTCAAGGCGCTGTCCGCGCGCGGCAGCCAGTGCTACCAGGACGTGTTCCAGCGGCACGCAACCATCAGACGCGGCGATGAGATGTACATGACACTCGACGACTTTCTCACTGCGCTGCGGGCGGCGCGGGCGGAGAACGGCGGCGACGCACCGACCGTGACGGCGCAGCGGCTGGCGTTGATGTTCAAGGTTGCGGACAAGACAGGATCCAACCTCATCAGCTTTTCCGAATTTGTGCTGCTTGGCATGCTGCTGGAGAAGCCGCACCCGGAATTCGAGATTGCGTTCCGCTTTTTCGACAAGGACAAGGTGTGTGCGCATGTGTGTGTGTGTGTGTGCGGCGCCAGTGTGTCTTATGTGTTGTGTGTTGTGTGTACTGTGCACATGGGTGGCGTGTCCACCATGTCCATAGGTTTGCCCGAAATGAGTTTCTTTTTGGCTACAAAGCCGCACGCGATTCCAACGAGAGAGGACTGGTGCCAGTGACTTTAGCGCTGTATCATGGCATCCACAATCGAAAATCATGTCAGGGTCTTCTTGGGCGCCGTGTCCATGGACCCCACAGCTGAAAAGAGAGAGAGATGTAGGATTCAAGTCAGTGTCATAGGCGCCGTGTCCATGGACCCCACAGCTGAAAAGAGAGAGACCTTCACTCAAAACGCCTTAGGCATAAGCCCATCGACTCCAACATGAAAAGAGAGAGAAAGAGAAAGAGTTGTGTGGATATTTGTCGGTTCTTTTCAACGCCAAGGCCAGCTAGCAATAAGCGAATGTATGCCCAGAGACGCTGTCCGCACAATAATCCTAAGCCTAACCCTAACCTTGCGTGCAGAGTGGATCTATCGACCGCGATGAGTTTGTTACTGCTATGAAGGCAATAATGGCCAGCGATGGTGGTCGGCACACCGCGGCACTCCCGGATGAGAAGCTACTGACCGAACTGTTTGGTCGCGACGGCGCGGGCAAGCTCACGTATGAGGTGCGATTGCGTGTGTGTATGTATGTATGTGTGTGTGTGTGGGTGGGTGGGTGTGTATATGTGCGTGTGTGCGTGTGGCGTGAGTGTGTGTGTGCGCGCGTGTGTGTGCGTCATAGCGTGCGAATAATGTGTTTGTTAGTCATGTGTTTCAACCGTTCTCGGGGTTTGGTGATGTATGCACATGGTTCTGTGGTGTTTACGCGTGAGTGGGCTGTGCTCCTCATTCACCGCAGGAGTTTGAACAGCTGTTGAAGAAAGGGCGACTGCCAGAGCTCGTGGAGTTTTGGCGGTCGCTTGCAGACAATGTGCGCATAGTGCGGGAGAACTGGCTGAAGCGGGTGTCCACGGTGACGTCTGAGGACGGCATGGTCGTGAGCTCGCAGGATGGCGTCGCGGGCGTCGATTCGTACAAGTACCTCGTTGCGGGCGGCATTGCCGGTGCGGCGTCGCGCTCGTTTGTCGCGCCCCTCGTGCGCCTTAAAATGTTGCTCCAGACACAGGCGGAGCCGAAAAAGTGCGTGTTATGTAGCGTGTGTAGTGGTTGGGGTGGGGGTGGGGGCACAGGACAAGTTTATATTGACAAAGTGTGCGAGGAAGGGATCGCTTGAGTTGTTTGTCAACAGAGAGAGGATCAACTGGCACGTGCGCTTTGTTACCACCTTTCGCGCACAGGCATGCCTCTTACTCGCATATATTTTCGCCCCTACCCATGCCACACGCAGGTACACGGGGATCGTTCAGGGCGTGCGGCTGATGTACCGCGAGGACGGCATCCGGGGGTTCTTCCGCGGTAACGGCAGCAACGTCATGCGCATCATCCCCATGACCGGCCTGCAGTACTTCTTCTACGAGCACCTCAAGGTGGTGATGCGCGATGACGACGGCCACCTCACCGTCCTCCGCCGCCTTCTCGCGGGCGGACTCGCAGGCGTCACGGCCTCCACCGCAACATACCCGTTGGACATGATTCGCGCGCGGCTGACGGTGCAGAGCGGCAATGATCGCCAGTACCGCGGGATTATGCACGGCATGCGGGTTGTGGTGTCAACCGAGGGGCCCGTGGCCCTCTACAAGGGGCTGTGGCCGACAATGCTCGGCGTATTCCCCTTCATGGCCATCGACTTTGCGGTCTACGAGGGCCTGAAGCCGTATGCGCCGCGGAAGGAGGGCACTGAGGAGGCGACAACGATGGGCTTGCTCTTGTGCGGCGCGTGTGCGGGCCTCGTGTCGCAGACAATCGCATTTCCGCTGGAGCTGGTGCGGCGGCGGCTGCAGGTCCAAGACATCCTCGGAAAGTATAGGTGGGTGTGGTTTGTCGTCGTCTTTGCTGTCTGCAACGTGTGGCTGCAGTGTGTGTCTGCAATAATGTGCCGATCCCTTCATTAAATTTTAAGACCGCATAAATTAGTTTGTCGTGTGATATCAGCCAAGAGTGCATACACTAAACTGACCGAATCGCCATCCGACGTCCCGTGACAGGTATCGCGGAGTATGGGACGGCCTCCGCTCGACCTTCCGTTGTGAAGGGTTTGTGGGCCTCTATCACGGGCTGTGGCCAAACTACTTGAAGGCCGCGCCATCCATTGCAATCGCCTTTGTCGTCTACGAACACGCCAAAAAAGCATTAGGGCTGCCCATGTGATCGATGCGCTGTACATACAACTCCAAACCGACTATGAAACAGTCAACGAATCGTCGTTGCAACAATCAGAGTTTACCACTGTCGGGGGTATTCCGAATCGAAAAAGGAAATACCTGCCATCGGATTGCCGCATTGGGCATGTGCGTTGCTGAGCAGAACGCAACACTCGTCACTCACTCAGTAGCAATCTGTGCCAATTTCGCACAAATTTCAGCGTCGATTTCACATTAGTCGTCCGGGAGAAGTCACCCCGTCAGAGTGAGTGAGTGGAATACCGGGCTATTTTGCGGCACGGAGTGACATTCGGCTGATTCCACGCACATTACAGACGATACAAACAAAGAAAAACAGGCTGTCAATTGCTTACGTCCTCATCATTTATTGTGGATGATGGCGGTGGGGCCATTGGGCTGCTAGGATTCGTTATGCACAATGGATGCAGACGGAAATGCCCTTCCGGGTTTTGTCATGTCCCCACGACAAAGACAGGCGGATGCCGTCGCGAGCGATGAAACCGACAATCGCTGCAGCACACAGGGGGGCGGTGGTACTGGTGACACCAATCCTCGCGTGGACATCGTGGAAGTGCCTGATGACGTGGTGGAAGATCTCACAAGCGGCGGCCAGCGGCCATATATCCCGGGGAGGTCTGTTGTCATCCACCAGTCCGAGTCCTTTGGTGGCAATGCCGCAGTGCAGTCCGTCGTTGTCGTCGAGTTTGTCGACGACGCACCGCTGGTCGACTGCATCGACATCCTCCCCGGTGCATGTGTGGGCGATGCAGTGGCTGGCAGTGGCGGCGCCGGGGACAGGCAGCCTCCGGCGTCGCCGTCAGTGCTGAGGTTGAAGCCCACCATGGACAGTGATCTGCGCTCGTCATCGATGCTGTCACTGAAGAGCCTCTCCCCTGGAGCTGTCAAGCGCTCCCTCGATGGCGTGGGACGCAACATAAAGGGGCTCGTGGCACGTGACCGGTGGGTCGACGAGACGCTGCATGTGGATGCACCCGCTTCGCACGAGGACTTCAACGTTGACGCTGAGCGGCTGTTCAATTACGAAAACGACAACGTGTGCTACGAATGGGCCGATAATGTTGGACGATGGGGCTGGCGCAAGTCGCTTGCATACTCGATGCTGACGTCACTGTGGATCATGTTTGTGTCGGTTGCAGTTGCCGTGTTCTTCACTGGCTACATGTTCCTGCAGTACTACACGCGGCTGCAATGCTTTTTCTACCCCCGGGCCCACTGGCCACTCGGCACGCAATGGGTCGACACGTTTTTCACTGCACTGGAGACGTTCTTTCTACACATGGGGCATTACGCTCTCCTCGCGTGCATGTATGGACGACGACGTGTGCACACGATATTTTGGATGAACTTGCTCATTGCAACGGCGGCATGTGTGTATGAAGTATCCTCACAACCGATCGGAACGCGGGGTACCTGGGTCACTTACATCCCGAAAGTGATCGTGATGCTGCTGACGTTCGTCGCCAACGGCTACAAGATGAGCCGTGCGCTGGTACCGCCGAGTGAGCCGCGCAAAGAGCGCATGCGCTGTGGCGTTGTGTTATGTGCACCTATCACGCTCGCTGTCGTCACCGGAATAGTGTTTGGCAAGCTTGCGATGCCGTTCTACGCGGACCCGCACACGACAGAGAAGGAGAAGTTGGCGATCACAATCGTCGCGCCAGCTTTCTTTGCCGTCTCCCAGGCGTTGTGTCGCATGTCTGCGGAGCGCTGTCGGTTCAACCATGCGGGGACATCCTATGTCCTTCTGCTCATACAACAGGGTCTGTCCGCAGCACTCTTGCGCATTCTACAGGCGGGCCTGCAGAACATGAGCGATGTTGTCATTATCGGCTTCTATTTTGGGGGACTGGGCATCGCCGACCGATCGACCATCATGCTGCGCGACGGTATTGCGTATATTGTGTTTCGGTGCGGTAAGCGGCTTCCGGGGGACTTTTTTGCCATCCCACGCAGGCGACGCCTCATCGGGGACATTCTGATTGTCGATCTTTTTCTCGAGTACGCTGCAATTATGATAGGCAACAGCGTCGTCCTCGGGGTGCGCCTGGCATACATGTCGGACGGCGTGGACTCTGTGGGATCGTTTTTTGAGCGGACAGCCGTGCAGCTTGCCATCCAGTCAGTTGCGACGGCAATCTCCATCTACCTGTCTGGAGCGAGACAAAACTTGCCTGTGATGCGGTTATGGCGGCGCTTTTGGAAGGCGTATGCGGCCGTGATATCGCTTGTAATTATTATGGGGGCATTCTATTTTTTGCAGCCACTCACACAGACAATACGCGAGAACATTGCGAAGGGAAATGCTGACCTGCCCTGCATATATTGATTACCACGCATATCTCGTAATGGTAACTCGATGGGTCTCCGACTCCGAATTTTTAGAAACTCTGCCGTACGTGTCGTCTGTTTGCTGCGTATGTCATCTACAATATTCTTATTTATCATGTGTGTGCCATACATGACCCTCTGTGCCATATGTGACAGCCATAAATGTACATACAAGAAACAATTACACCCATGCTCATATACCGAACGCGTCGGGAGGTCTGCCAGTGGAAGAAAGACTATCCAACTCACATTCACGCGCTGACACACAAACACCACGCGCCTGGCATACATGTCGGACGGCGTGGATTCTGTGGGATCGTCTTGAGCGGACAGCCGTGCAGCTTGACATCCAGCACAAATCTTGCCTATTGTGATGCGTGCATGGCGGCGCTTTTGGAAGTTACTCTGCGTGTGTCACAACCGCCTCTTCACACAGTGTGCGCCTGTATCTGCATGGCGACGGTTCTGACTACTGTTGTGGGCCAGTCCGTAGCAAGGGTTCTATAATCGGGGTTCTCATAAAGGGTTCTGCGAACCAGTAAGGAATTGAGGTGCTGTCATGTACAAAATTGCGAGATATCGGCAGATCTGCGACGGAAGATGTACAATGGATTGAATGCACAGATAAGCAAATTGCATCTGCCATTGTGCACGCGTCCTATTTGCATCCTGAGCGAGTTGGACGGGCTTCGGGCTTCGCGGATACCATAGCGCTGGTTTTACTTGCGACTTGGCATGCCGTGTGTGCATTCTATGTACCATCTCAAACCTAGATTCGCCGTGGGCTCGCCCGAATGGTACCGAATGGTATTTGCCAACATATACACGCACTACGGAAGCTTTGTGCTGCGCGTGAGAGTGCGGTCTTCTGTCAGTGCCTGTATTCACAGGAAGTGATTGAGTTACCGCGGTTCGCTTTTTTTTCTAATGTCGCACAATCCGCCCACTGTGAGGTCGACTTTGGTTGTTTGTGCCACTTCGTTCCTGGGGCATACGGCCTCGCTGTTCCAGTCGTGTCACGCATCCCCGCCGTCTCACGTCACTGCTGCTTTCACAATGCGCACTCGCGTCACTTTGCATAGGTCGTGAACCGTAACAGCGAAATGTATATAAACGTGCTATATCGCTCAGCTAAACTAATTATCCATTCCTTCGTGTTTCAAGTCCTTCAAGTCCAACACTGTATTGAATTGAAACTGCTTGCATTAACCATATCTGGTGAGGATTGTGATCTATCCAGCGTTGGCGTCAACCATTGTAATCTATCTCAACAGACAAAGATGGCGCGAGGAGAGTTTGCGGCATTGCTGGCGGTTGCGTGCTTCGCCGCTGTTCTCTGTGCGGTACCGTCGGACGCTCAAACCCCCACCCCAACAAAGCCCAAGAATCAGACGCTCGGTTTCTGCATCTGGGAAGACAAGAAGGCCTATATTTACAATGTGGTTGCGTCGGTGGGTTGCATCCAGCGTCCTGACACATACGAGACGGCCACCCTGGTGAACGGGGACGTGACGCTCACGCAGGTTGGCAAGATGGACTACGTCGAGGCATACGCGGCGGTGGACACGCAAAACACATTCAGCTGCAGCGGATACATTGGCGTGATCGAGTGCACGCAGCGCGACGGCAGCCCGGTGCCCAACGTGGCCGCCCCCAACCGCACGGACCTTCCGCCGCCCGTGCCGACGACCCGCCCAATCAACCGCACCCTCGGTTTTTGCGATTGGGGATACGGCGTGATTAGTGTGCGCAACCTCAAGGATGAGATCAAGTGCGTCCAGCGTGTGGACACGTTCGACATAGGAGCACCGATCAATGGCACCCTTGTGTTCCAGAACGCGCCCCTCCAGGTTGACTATGTCGAGGCCTACGGGGCCATCAACACTGAGAGCGTGCGCAGCTGCAGCAACTACATTGGGGTGGTCACGTGCACTGCAGTGGGGTCGCCGGTGGTCCCTGTCCCCAGCACAACCATCACCCCCCCGCGCCAGACCAGCGCCGCCGCCATTTCCTCCTCTGCAAGCAGTAGCCAGAGCGCCGCACAGCCCCCGCCTTCGCAGCAGGCATCCAGCGCCCCTGCGGCATCGCGCTCGTCCTCACCATCCAACGCATCCACCGGCGTGCCGCGGCCCCCGGTTGCAACAAGCGACGGCGCCGCAGGAGGCGACGTCGAGCCCACCAACACCGACTCGGTGTCGGCGCAGAACAGCGCCACGAGCGCCGGCCTGTCGCTGGCTGCAGTCGCCGCGGGAATGATTGTCCTTGCCGCGATGGTGTGATCTGGGCACAAGGTCTCGCAGTTATTATAACGTGCTCGGTGGCCAATTCTTTCGACATTGCGTTACTGCTGTAACACGCTCGCCAATAAGGTGATTGTGGTTTTTTTCGTGTTTATGAGTTGAGTCACGCCGTGTCGTTTTGGATTCAGTCCCTAGAGTGGTCTTCATGCATTGTTCACCCGGCTGAACCAGTTGAATGCAGAGAATAAAAATTAAATTCGACGCCACGTCAGAAAATGTCGTCTGGAGAACAGAGTGAGCTGAAATGGCCGTCGTGTGATAAGTTTCACGATGTGCGCCTCTCTGACTGCACCGGACATCTGCGGCCGAACTGTATGTCAGCTCGAAGTGATTCGGAAGACGTCATGGCCACTGTGCGCCCATATCAGTGTGAGAAACGGATTGGCCCGGGACGATGCCGTGTCCTTGCATCACTGCGGCCGTACTGAAGAAGCCTTTGCCAGCAACATTCTGTTGGTCATTAATGACTGCAATGGTGACCATCGTAGCCTCCGCAGGGCGATACTGTTGTTGTTATGATCGCCCTGTGCCCGGCGTCAGCAGTGGACCAGTGTCACTCACACCCGGCCGCTGCAGAGCGGTTGCAGTACTACTGCGCTGCCGCCGGCGCACTCGGACCAGTCTTGACTGATCGGGCAGGCTTCCTAATCGGGCGTCCCTGTTTCGGCCTGACTGTGTCCGCACTCGCAGTGCAGATTCGGCAGGGTGTGGCCGCGGCAGTTAATTTGCAGGGGGTGGAATTTCGTGCCATTTTGCAGGCCATCTCTAGTTCACCGCGCCGAATGAGCCCCGCGTCATTGGAAAGAACCAACAGACTCACACACCATAGACAGAGTGTATTCAGAGAGGGAGAGCAGGCAGTAGTAATACCGCATCCGGCACCCCCTCTCCTTCCCAGACAACACGCGCTCTTTTGCCTTCTTGGCCCTTCTCTATTTCAGTCCACGCTCTTAAACACCATACCAGTGAAACATCCGACTCGTGTGTAACCGACCGTGAATTTGTTTTGGTTCATTTGTTTTGATTCACCAATGAGAATCAGTGCTTCTGAATTGTCGCACTGTCCAGCCAAGAGTGACTGTGGGGTTCGCGGCCTTTTCAGGTCGCAGCGCGCCCTCGATTTAATGCGCAATACTCCGCCCTTCGTGTGACATTTGGGGCATTTTTGCGGTTGATGGTCCGCGCATCTGCCAAAGAGATGAACCCTCGGCACCGTCGGCGGGCACGGCGGCAATCAGCATTGAAAATGTATTGTGCGCTTGTGACAGCGGCCCTCTTTGCCATTGCCCGTGTCCCTGGGCACGTGGAGGCGCAGTCTGCAGAATGGTTGTCGTCGCGGGCGATATCTGCGCGCGGCGACAATGGCGTTCTGCGCTTCCTCAGCATGCACTTTGCCGATGTCGATGGGGATGGGGACCTGGACATTGTGTATCACTCACAGCTGCCATACCCGCGTCCGTTCCGCTCTATTGGGTGGCTTGAAAAGAAGGTCGTGGTGTGTGCGGACGGCGCATCCGACGCGGCGTGCTCCGGCGGGTTTGCTGAACCGCGCCCCATTGCGACGGAGATCAACTATGCTCTGAAGGAGACCAAGGACAGCGTCACGGCGCACGTGGAGGCCTTTCCCAGCCTCTTTCACGTGGGCGACGTCGACGGAGACGGGCTGCCGGACATCGTCTTTTCCGCCCAGGAGACGATGAGCGGTAGGCTGCCGAATGATACGCGCTCATTCAGCGTGGAAGGAATGCCGGCCGTCTTTTTGATGCGCAATCTCGGCGGCGGCGTTTATTCGGACCGTCTGCTCGTCGACCTCTACCCTAGCCACACTGGCGCCACGTGCCTGCCGCGCATCACGACCCACGGCAGTGCCCCGGCCATTGCCGTTGCATGCGAAATCGGCGGCTTTGGAACGCCCGCCTTTGTTGCGCTGTACACGCCACAGTCCCCGTCGTCCCCGTCGTCCTCGGCGCCGTACGCACTGGGCACCGTGGGCGGCGCCGCTCTCCTGACGAATGCGGAGGCTGTCGTCGCGCGCCAATTCAAGCGCCTATCTAATTTTGACCGCACTCTGATTGTGAAGGCGCGGGATCTCATTGCCCCTGCGGACCGCATCGACGGTCTGTCGTTCAAAATGTTCGTCGCGGGCCTTTCGCTGTCATCGCTGCCCCAGACGCAGTTTATTTATTTGGGCGCCGAGGTGAATCTCCCCCCCTTTTCTGCTCTGAGCGTGCGCGCCTTTTATGAAACGTCGCCCAATGGCGGTGCGTGGAGCAATGTGACGCTTGCGGGAACGGATGAGTTATCTGCCCTGAGCCAGCTATGCGGGTCTGGCACGGCGTCGTTTCTGCTCGCCGACGTCAACAGCGATGGACTGCCTGACCTTGTTGCCCACGGAACCAAGGACAGCGCCATATTGGGCTTGTACTGGATGGAGAACACTGGGAGCGCCCCGTTTGGGCAACCGCGGCGTCTCCTGGCAACGCCAAAACCAGTAATCGACGCACTCGTCGTGGACCTTGACGGCGACAGCATCCGAGATCTCGCGTACGTGACGCAGGATGGTGCCTATGTGCTGTATGGCGGCGCGAGGGGCATTGCCGCTGCAGAGGCATCGCATTCCGACGCGGTGCTTGTCGCGGCGGGGCTGATAGGCACGCTCCAGCTGTCCGTGGAGGACATCGACGCCGATGGGAAGGCCGACCTCTTTGTGCTGTCGTCCGCAACGGGCGTCGCAGTACTCAACAAGCGCGACTCGTCGTTTGGCGAGCCGTTGGCGGCGTTTGTGGGGGCGAGTGCCACGGGAACCGACGCGGGACCACCGGGTGCCGCCCCAAGCGACGCCGACTTTGCCGGATTTGTCGCTGAGATAGACATTAACGGCGACGGTCTCACAGACGTTGTGTATGGGGCAATGAGCTCGACCGACGTGGCTCGGACGCTGTCGGAGCCCGACGGAGTCCTCCCGCGCCTCTTTGCGCGCGTGCGTTCTGCTGAGAACGGCACGCTTGGTGAGGCCTTTTTGCTCACGGATGACAACGAGCTGAGCGCGCCGTACAGTGGCAGCGCGCGCGTGGCAGACAGGCTCGTCGGTCCCTTTATGGTGAGAGACGTCACTGGAGACGGCAACGCTGACCTTGTTGCAATTGGACAGCGGACTATCGGGGCGCATTCCAGCAGTTACGCCTATGTTGTTTCGTACAATGCATCGGCGCCCCTGCACGACCCCACCCGCTCGGATGTGCGCGTCTCGACTGCGCAGCACCCCGTCAGCGTCGAGGGCTATGCGTCTGTGGCACTCGGTGACATTGATGGGGACGGCATGCCCGATCTTCTTTCTGCCGGATCATCGCAGCAGGTGTTTTTGCACAGGAACCGCCTCGCGCTGCGACCGTCGTTCGACTATGCGTCACACTGGGACGAGGCCGTCGTCGCGCAGAGGAGAAGGAACGAGAGCGGGTTCGAGTACGCCGGCGTGCTGCTCACCACGGCCATTCCCATCGCCATTGCCAGCATCGCCAGCGGACGGTTCAATTCGACTGCGAACGGCGGCACAGGCGATGACGTCGCCGTCGCCGTCCAGCAGGTTGGCATCTACGTCTACACAAACACGGATGGGAAAGGCAGCCTCGACGCCGGCGTGCTTGTGGCCCCCGGCGATTTTGGTGCACTGCGGGTTGGTCGGTTCACGCCGTCGCCAACACTCGGCCTGGTTGCGTTTTCGCAGCTCGTGCCGGGGATAGTGCTTGTCACGCGCAGGGAGGGTGCGTCGTTCATGACGCGTCTGTCCATCCCAAGCAGTCTCACGACGGTGGACTTTCTCTCTGTCGCGGACCTCAACATGGATGGCGCCGATGACATTGTGGCGGGCGCATGCGATTACGGCACGGGAACACTCGCGGGCCTTGTGTGGCTCGAGAACGGCGGCGGTGGCACGCGGTGGACAGAGCATGCGATTGCGTTTGGGACGTCGGACAAGTGCAACGGCTTCAGTGGGATAGATGCATACACATACGCCACAGCCCTGCGCATCGACGGTGATCCCTTTCCTGACATTCTGTACTCGTTTGGGACGGAGGCATATGGGGTTCCTCGTTTCGCCACGGCCACGTGGCGCCGCAATCTTGGCAAGACTGTGGATGTTGTAGCGGTGAACAGCGCCCTACCGTCCACTCTCATAAGCGGGCTGGCGTGCACTGACAGCGGCAGTGGCAGTGGTAGTGGCAGTGGTAGTGGCGCGGTTGGATGGGCAGACATGGTGTCGCAGGCGGGGCTTCCTTCATGCTTCCACTCGCTGAAAGATGCAGTAGACTCTCTCCGCGTGACTTTTGCGCCATACATTCTCGTGCGTGTGTGGGCGGGCGTCTACACTGGCTCTCTGTCGATCAACACGGCGCGCCAGGTTACACTCATCGGCATGGACGCCGCCGCTGCCCCTTTTAACGCCGCTAAGAAATCCACTCACATTCTCGGCGTGGACTCGTCTGCGGAGCCCTTGCCCGTCCACCCGAGCGTCTCGGTAGTCGGTCGCCTGAGCATCAAGGCGGGTTCCCGCGTCCGCGTTGTGGGCATTGGCTTTGTGCAGGGAGACACCGCGCCTTTTGCTGGCGACGGCGGTCTGCTGCATGTCGACGCACTCGCCTCGGTTGCCGTCGAGCGGTCGTCGTTTCGCGGAGGCAGTGCTGTGTCTGGCGGGGGCGGGTGCGCATATGCCGAAGGCGCTGCTGTCTCCTTCACGGATGTGTCGTTTGAGCGGTGTGCGGCAGGGGCAAGCGGAGGCGCCCTTCACGTTCTCAATCCGTTGCTCCTGGTCCTCGGCCGCGCGCTGTTTGTGAACAACACGGCGGGTGTGCACGGCGGAGGCCTCTTTATTGCCAGCACTGGCGGCGATGGCGCGGCGGGTGTTGCGTCTCTTGGGATCACGCTCACCGGAAAGGTCGCATTCCTGTCGAACGCGGCGGTTGCGGGTGGTGGTGGCATATTTCATACTCCGCTGCTTGGCAACGCGGCGCTGTTTGTTGCCGCGCGCCAGGGCAACGGCACCCTGACCGATGAAGCCGGCCTGTTTGCTCACTCGTTCACTAATAACACTGCCGACTATTCGAGCGATGTGGGCACTCCTGCGACTACCCTCGTCGTCACCCGGCGGCCGTCCGGACTGCGCGCCGGTGCTGCGCCGGCAACAAACGACCTTCTCACGATCGTATGCAAGGACTCGTATGGCTCTGTGGTGCGTGGGCGCGCCACCGACGTGATGACGGTGGCTGCGTCACTTGCCACTGCGCCCGACGGGACTGCGGTCGCTGTTGTGGGCTCTGCCGTAGCTACGCGCCGCCCCGGATCAAGCGAGTTTCAGGCAGCGGACCTCCGCCTGCGGTCGAATGTGGCGCGCGTGAACGTCACTCTGTCGCTCTCAGCCACCGTCGCCGACCCTGCGCTCGCCGCCTCGTCCTCTGCGGCGCTGCTGCTGTCAAAGCGCGATGCGACGTCCTCTTCAAATGGCGGGTTTGTGTCTGTCATCTCCAGCTCCGTTGTTGTGTCTCTTGCCGCGTGCGGTGCCGGGAATGCCATTATCGAGGGCATGTGCTCCCCTTGTCCAGAGGGGACGTCGAACCCTCTCAGTGACGGAGCGTGCATGCAATGCGCACCAGGAACACAGGCGTCCGGGCTGGGCAACCAGGCATGCCGGCCGTGCGCGCGCGGTGCGGTGCAGGCGGACAAGGGGGCGGATCTATGTGTCGAGTGCCCCGGTGGCACATATGCGAACGACAACAGCACGTTGTGTCTCGCATGTCCCGAGGGCGGCGTCGTCTGCCAGGGGGGGGAACTCAATTTTCTCGAGGACTTTTGGCACTCGCCCGGCCCCGTCTCTCCTTCAACGCATTTCCACAGATGCAAAACTAATGGCATATGTCTGCTGAGAGGAATAGATGATGTTGACCAGAGCGTCCCGGTGGGTTTCCGCGGGGACGAGCGGGCGACCGGCGAGGTGTACTGCACCAAGGGGCATACGGGGCCGCTGTGCGCGGTGTGTGAGGATGGATACGCGGCGCGGCAGGACTTGTGCCACGAGTGCTGGTCGCAGCGTGCGTCTTGGGTCGTGACCGTGCTCCTTGGCATTGCGGCGGCGCTCGTGTGCGTCTTCTTCCTCCGCCAAAACAGAACAAACAGATCTCGCCTGTCTGGACTCGCCCGCGAGCTTGTCAATCACGTGCAGATGCTTGCAATCATCAAGAACTTCCAGGCGCGCACATTCGGCACATTCCGCGATGTCGTCGGGTGGACCGACTCGTCGGGCGTCGGGCTGTTTGACGTGCAGCCGATTCAGTGCGCCCTCGGATGGAGCTACTACCAGCGGTGGGCGTTCTACATTTCGTGTCCACTCATTGGCGTGGCTATCCCCGCCCTCTTCTTTCTCGGTAAGCGCGCGATAAGCAGGTATAACATCAGGTTTCCAAACGGCGGAGAAGGCATCTTCTCCCGCAAAATGGCCGGGGGACGCCGCCACTCATCTTCGCGCGGCTCCACCTCCAATGGCGAGGCATATGCCTTGTCTGCGAGCAACACCGGCAGAGCTACCACAGCGTCATCGGCCCTGAGCGTTTCGTCGTCCCTATGGTCGGGCGCTGAGAAGGGAGCCCTGTCGGCGTCGGCGTCGGCTGCGTCGGCCGCGGCAATGCTCCCACGGGGACGTCGGGACTCTGCGGCGGCGGCGGGCAGCCTGACTGCCTCTGAGGCGCGATATTCGGCGCCAAAGCCGCTGCAGTTCAATCGCTTTTTCTCTGCTGTCGTCCTGCTCGAGTTCCTCATGTACACGAGCATTGCGACGGAGGTGCTGAGTGTGTTTCGGTGCTATTCGCCCGCAATCGACGGCGTCAGCTATCTGTGGGCGGACTTTTCCGTCACGTGCGGCGGCGGGCGGCACACTGCGGCTGTGGTCGTCGGTGCAATCGCCGTGGCAATCTACGTCATCGGCATTCCGTTTCTCGGTGTATACACTGTGTATAGGCACCGCAAGGAGCTGTCCAACCGAAACGCCCTGGAGCGGTACGGTTTTCTCTATGCGGGATATCGCGCGTCAAATCCGTGTCCATACTGGGAAGCAATTGTGCTGGTGCGGAAGGGGGCGCTGGTCTTCCTGTCTGCGTTTGTGATTGATCCGTACGTGCAGCTGTACGGCGGCATATGGGTCATCACCACGGCCATCATGCTGCAGTTTTCCTTCATGCCCTACAAGCGCACGCTTCTCAATGTCATTGAGGCCGCCTCCCTTGTGATTGTGTGGCTGACGCAGGCGCTACTGCTGCTTCCGGGTGTGGAGGGCGCTGAGGTCAGTGGCGACGGCGTCGGCATCTTCATTGCCGTGCTCAACATGGCGTTTGTGGCGGTTGTCGTTGTCTTTATCCTCCGCTTTGTCTTGCGTGGGATGCGAAAGCGCTACCTGCGCAGAAAGGGCAAGAAAGACCGCCGTTGTGCAGCCGTCGCCCGACAGCGCAGCGCTCTTGCCGGCTCAGAGAAGGACTCCGCCGCCGCTGCGAGCAACCGTGCCGACATATCCTCCGAAATGGGTGACTCGATTGCCACCCGCGACGTCGACATTGACATTGATGATTTCGACGACGAGGGCAACGTGAATGAGTCAGAGGACTCGGACTACTTTGAGTCCGACGGCCGCGTGTTTGGCTGGAGGGCGGGATCGTCACTCAACAACAGCAGCCGCAGTCGCGTGGAGCGCGCAACAGCGGCGGCGGAAAACATGGATACAACAGGCTTTCAGTCCGTGGCGGTGCCCGTGGGCGTGCAGTCCCAAGACGTTGCCTTTGTGGGCGAGGGCGCCGTGTTTGTGCGGGTGGGCGACCGCTCTGTTGTCGTTGGGCCCTCGCGAGAAACCGTCCTCTGAGCCCCTCTGCCCCTCTGCACGTCGTCCTGGCTGTCCACCGGCGTGCGCTACTTGTGAGGATGCTTGTGGCTGACATACTGACTTTGTTGCTGTTGCTGTTCAGGCTGGACCTGTGTTTTGGTTCTGCGCGTGCATTTGTGTTTTTTAAGTCTTCGTCTTTATTTTTTACGCTGGTCGTTTTGCGTTTCTGACACTTTACAAACTATTGTAAATTATTACGTGCTTCATTAAAAAATATGAGGCTTCACAGGGGAGCACAAAGTGCATGTTTGGCAACCAAATGCAGAACTAGGGCTGCCGATTAGTGGTGCTGCGCTCATATCCGGACCTAAGTACCTACGTGTTCGTGTGCAGGTCCATTTCCTCCACCGTTTGTCACTGCAATACACAACTGTATTCGGTCAGGAGAGGCAAGTTTCAATACAGTGTTGGCTATGGTATGCTCAGATATTCTATGCATCACTGGAATTGCCGTTCGGCTCATATCGACTCGCATCGCACAAAATCGGACTGCGAAGACGAGTAATATAAAGTGTGCTCCAAAACAGCTCAGCTGAAGATGCCTCGCGGCCTCAGGCAGTTGTGCTTTGCGCCTTCAGTGTGTCTGCCACGCACAAGTCAAGAACAACTCACCATCGCCCCAAAGGGGACTTCACACTGCAACCAATAGTACGCAGTGGTCCGTTTATACATACCCAGTTCCATTTATACAACCTCACTCATCCTGTCATCCGGCATGGATTCGTGATCACGTGACCCCGTGGGAAAAATCGATTCGAAATATGTGACAACTATTCAAATGAAGCTAAGTATTATCAGATACATATGGCCATTCAAAAATACCTCATAATCGGCTTAATTTATATTTAAAACGTAATTTCCTTTTCTGGATGCAGAACGAGAGCGTGAATCATTCATGATTTATCTCGTCGATTAAAATCCCATACAAATCCCATACATATCGATGATTATTTCGATTGTCCCGAGAGCGAAAAAAGCCCGTGCACAAAACGCTGCAAAAGGGCATGTTTTTAGTGCGTTTTCCGCACGCAATCCCAGTTTACGACCCCTTCCCCC
>CALSCR010000236.1:0-15290 GCA_943704495.1 Pigoraptor chileana
GGGGGGGGGGCGGGCACTGTGTTTGTCTTGATCTGCACCTGAACTATTTGTCATCTTGTTTGTGGTTCGTTCGGTCCATTGTGACTGGCATCATCAATCGCAGGGGGTACGTTACTTGTGTGTGCTTATTGAGTGTGTGTGTGTGTGTGTGTGCTTTTGTGGTAATGCTCAAAATGCGCGCTTCTTTCCGCACATTGTTGCATTGCTGCTTCTGCCTGCTTCAGGTGATGGACAAGGCCGAGGCATGTCTTCTTGCAATATACAATACAGAGGCAATCAATGCCGACGGGACTTCAATTCCCGCCAAAATGTACACGCCACAGTCCCTCCTGCGGCCGTCGGTGTACCACGAGGTGAGCGCTGACTCTCTGCAGAGTTTGCCTGCTCAGGTCTTGTCTGCTCCAAAGTTTGTTATTCTATTCTTGCCCAGCACCCCTTCCTCTCGCCCCATCCCTCATTCGTGTCCGAGGGGATTTAGTTTGGTCAATTTCAAAACTGTCGTGTACATACTACAACAAATTATGTCGCACTTTATTCAATTCATCCTGTCGTTGTTTTTGCTTTGCGCAGGCAACTGGACCCTCCCTGACACTCACGGAGACGGCGCTGGCGCAGCACGAGAGCGCCCAACAGCCCGTTGTTGTGCGGCGACAACTACACTCGCTCACGCGCATTGCCCCAACGGAGCGCGCGACTGTCATCTCGTTTGTCCTGTCGCGCTTGAACGCATGCCTCAACACACTCCCGGATGCATCACTCGAGGCGATGTGCAGAGTGTACGAGAGGTGCGGTGGTTGTCCGTGTGCTCTCACGTGTGAATATATTGTATTGTGTGTCCCCTTTGTGCCCAATGGGCCGTTGTTATGTTCTCGTTTTTCCTTCTGGTGTCACAATTCATCTTGAAATCCCCGCCCATCGCTTGTGTCTGTGTTATATACTTGGTGTGTGTAGCCCGTCTGCGTAAGGGCCAGAGTCACTGAGCATCCCACTTGTCGTTTCGCTTCTGCCGCATTCTTCTAGGATTGTGTCTGCGGGATGTCCATTCGGCATTGAGCGACCGGTACCTTCCGTTCCCTCGGACTTCCCAAACGGCGACTTTCCTCAGCTGTCGCAACACCCGAGAATATCGCTCGACTCGCGCACGCTCCAGGAGATGCTGGTGGGGATCTACCAGTGCGTGCATGCGGCCAGTCGCTCTGTATCTGCCGCCGCCATATTGGCTCTCGAGCGCCTCCACGACCGCGCATCACACGAGCTGATTATTGAAGTGACGCTGGTGACGGAAGCAATTCGGCATTCCATTGCGCTGGACGCCGGACGAGAAGCAGCAGCGAACAGACAGGGACCGCAGCCGCTCTTTGAAGACGTGTCCCTCGACTCCATCGACTTTTAAACTTTCTGTAGTTTGTAATGTCTATATGTTTTGTTGTGATTTTTGTTTTATTTTTGTTCTGTTTGTCGCGTGCCGCTCCTGTGTGTGTGTGTGTGTGTTTTCTGTCTCATTTTGATTTATGTGAAGAACGGCTGATGCTCTGGATCGAGTGAAGCCTTGTTATGGGTTGGGTTATGTGCTGCAGACGAGCCGGTTGTGCAGAATATGAAAACTGAAGAGCATGGCTTTTGTCTTGTGGAAACACATGAGAGTATTCGCAAAGTGCGCATCAAAGTATAAGGTATAAGAGGTCAATTAAAGATATTGTGCTGATTATTTGAATGAATGAAAAAATTTGTTCCGCCCGCGATCACTGACGGTGACGTCATAGCACACAGTCGCGAAGCGCGCCGGTCGCAACCACACTGATCATGAGTTGTGGCCATGCAACAAGACAGAGAGCATGAAATCTATTGCCAACATTTTGCAGTATTGGACAGGTTTTGAAATACGCGTCTACTGTTGGAAGGCCAGCTAGACCTTGAGTAATCAAAAACGCCATTTGATATAAAAAGCCCATCTGCTTCTGAAGCGAGAACGACTGACAAAGAGAGAGCGAGAAGGAACCGAGAGAGAGAAACAGAGAGAGAGTGACAGTATGGCGGAACACGGAAAGGGAGTGGCCATCCCGGCTCACGACGGGAGCGCACTTCGCATCGGCATTGTCAGGGCACGCTGGAATCCCGAAGTTATCAATGCTCTCCACGACGGCTGCATCCAGGCACTCAAGTCGTGCGGCGTGCGCGATGAAAACATCATTGTGGAGAGTGTTCCTGGATCCTATGAGCTGCCGTATGGTGCTGCCGCGCTTGCTGCGTCGGGCCGCGTGGATGCCGTTGTCACGCTTGGATGCTTGATCAAGGGAGAGACGATGCACTTTGAGTACATATGCGAGGCTGTAACGCAAGGGATTATGCGAATCAATCTCGACACAAAAGTACCCGTTATGTTTGGCGTCCTGTGCTGCATGACAATGGACCAGGCGAGGTGATTTGTGCGTGTGTGTGTGTGGGTGTGTTTATTTGTGTGTGTGTATCTGTGTAGTGTGTATTGTGACAGTGGTTGGAACTGTCGCTAATTGGCGCTGATGGTGGCACGGTTGTATTCGTGTGACAAGTTCCAACAGTTTAGGCAATCTTGTTTGTTGTTTCTTATGCGCTGTGTTTTTGTGCCTACTTCTCTTGCATTCATTTCATGCACGCAAACAGGGCACGTGCGGGCCTCACAGAATCTGGGCACAACCACGGCACAGATTGGGGACTTGGCGCCGTTGAGATGGCTCTGATCCGCCAGCGCTACCATGGCAATCACTGAGTGCTTATGTTATATCGGGAATATACAGATATGCCAGACTGTTGAACAGCTTGTGTGTCTCCGCAGGAAAAAAAATCCACTCCCCTCATCCATTTCCCCCCCTTTTGGACGTCGAAAAAGCTAACCAGAACCTAATGTAAGAGTGCGTAAAACACGTGCGGGCGTCAGTCTAAGCTTAGTCTGTAAAGTCGGCTATTGTCTTCTCTGTTTGTGTTGTTTGATATTATGATACACAAGGCATTACTGCGGCGGGCGTCCCGTCTCCTTCACTTGAGATACGCCGACGCCGCCTTTGGAGGGCCGACTGGTAATCGCTGTCCTGCGATGGGCTGCGTGCACAGCAGGAACACGGAGCATGCAGCAGGGGGTGGTATAAGTACAGAATGGAGAAGATCAGCGCGTGTCTCATTGGAGTTAGCACCCACTCCTCTCTGTCAGGTACCCTGGGCAACCTGAGGCTGCATACCACCCGCAAAACTGCTGCCTTTTGCGTTTTGCAGTTACACTCACCCTCACTTCCTCCTCCCTCCGAACGCTGCCGTCGTAATCATAAAGCTTCAAGGACAGGCCCTGTGCACGCGACAAATAGATATGTGCGACGTCAGCTCAGAACAAAGAAACGAGAGACAGGCACGAAGCGCAGTGCGGAATCACTCATCAACTCCATAAAAACGAACAGACACATACAATGCCCCAACAATCAAAAAGAAAATGCAAACGCACATCCTCATCTTCGTCGCTGTCGGCCTGCTTCGACGCCTTGCCCATGTACACGCGAGGTCGCGGCCCTTCGACAGACGTCAGCTTTTCCTTGTCTGGGTTCTCGTGCCTGTATCGCGCGTGCTCAGACTCGGCGTGCGTCAATCGCTCGTAAATTCCCGTGCGTCGCAGCATTGGATGGTCTGCGGCGGCCGTAAGCTCCGCCTGCGAGTAGGTTCCAAGGGCGCCCGTTGGATAGTGGAAGCGTCCTGTCGCGTACGCCGACGAAAGAGTCTTGAAGCGCTTCAGATATGTCAGGCCACGCTCAATCTCTTGCGCCACTTCCGTGCTCACTGTCCGCGACGCCGGTCGCACCTTCCGATCCGGGGGCACGTCGGTTCCGTCCGATCGCGTGCGTCGCCTCCGCCGTCCCGCCAAGCTATCATCCTCCGAAATGGTGGATTCGCTGACAGCGGCGAGCGACGGCAGCGTGTCCTTTTTGTTCAGAGTGCTCCCGGGTGATTCGCTGCGAGCAGTGCCCATTCCCCCCGTCCGACCAGGGGACACGCGACCGGCGCCATCAGCCCGCCGCTTCTCTGGTGAGGAAAGGGCGGCAGTGGCAGCCATCTTCCCCCCCGCACCCGACTCCCCGGGCTCCCGAGTCCGCGTGGCCCACGGCCGCGACCGAGTCGTTCCTTCCTGCAGCTCCTTTGCGCGCGATGTAATGAAACGTTCAAACGTCTCCGTGAGCCTCGTGAATTCAGTTGTGCGCGTCGCCAATTCCCTCCGCACACTCTCGAGTAAGCGTCCCTGTTCGCGGTACTTTCGTGCAATTTCTGCGTGCTCGGACGTGGCCTTTTCCCCAGCCTTGATAATCTCTGTGTATCTCGACGCAAGACCCGCGGTGTCGTGGGCAAGGCGCTTGACCATTCCGCCGACGCTTTGGTCGCCCTCGCCCTTTGCGTCCAGCTGGAGGCGAATTATTCTGTGCTTGAGATGTTCGCGCTCTTGGCACAGTGCATCGATGCGGGCATTGGCAGCAGCAAGGATGCGCTCCCACTCTGACTTGTCCCGAGAGTGCGCCGCCTCGCGCTCGGCGATCTTCTGGTTCTTGATCTCGATGACTGCGAGATTCTCCTTGACCTTTTGTTCCATTGATCGCCCGTACGACTGCACGATGCATAGTTGTGGGTTGTTTTTGGAGGTGGTGGCAGTGGTGATGGTTGTGGGCGTTCCGAAAGAATGCAAGGAAATGTGGGTGAATAAATGGCACGCACAACGCATCTATGATTCGTCGCACAACACAAAGAAAGTTTTCAAACACTTTACGTGCGAGGAAATCTCCAGCCATCACAACACACACACACACACACACACACACACACACACAAACACACAAACACACACACAATAAACAAACACACACACAATAAACAAACACACACACAATAAACAAACACACACACAATAAACAAACAATTTAGAACAATCCAAATCAATGTCGTCAACTCAATAGCAGCAAGAGTGACAGATGGTCTGCCACCCACCTGCGCCTTTTCAAACTTAGCCTCGAGCCCCTGCAACTCCCGCTGGAGCTGATCCATCGCACGCTTCTGGTCAGAGTCGAGCTGGCTGCGCACCCGCTCAATGTTCTTCACGTGCTCCTTTCGCGCCCTCTCAAGCTCCAACTCGTGCTTGTGCATGATGCTTTGCAGATCCGATCCCTCGATCAGATTCATGATCTTGGCGTCCTTTGCGACGAGAAGCTCCTCGTAAAACCGGTCCTTTGCCTGCACAATGTACCGTATTTCCTGCTCGTATTTTTGCTGCATTGTGCCGATCTTATCCTCAAACTTTGCGGCCTCCGTGTTGAAGAGAAATTCTGCCGTTGCGCGATATTCGTCGAATTGCGCCTGCATCGAGTACAGCAGACCCTGGTGTTCGCGCATCAGCCGCCGTCGCTCGTCGATCTGAAGGCCCTTAAAGCGGTCAAATTCCTTCTTGAGCAGCTCGTACTCGGACGCGTGCTTTGCCTTGAGTGACTCGTGCTCAAGCTTCATCACGTCCAAGAACTCCTCGTACTGGTACTTGAGCTCCTCGACAAACTGGGCGGGGGGAGGGGGAATATATGTGAGACAAGGAAGAGAGTGGCCTAATGGAATATATTGTTGTGTTGATATTGATTAAAATAAAATAAAACACCATGTAAAAGTTGATGCACTTTGCTCTCGCAGATATTCATCGCAACAGACAGATCAATAGCCCAAAGGTAGCTTCATCGCTGGACAACTTCCCAACGCATGCCATATGCATACATGGACAATCACACAATCAGACACACAAAGCACAAAAACGCAAACCTTTTCAAATCCTTGGAGCTGGTTCTGCAACTCATTGTGCCTCCGCGTGGCGTCGTTTGCCATTCCAATAATTTGCGCCTGCAGTACGCGAATCGTTTCTTGTGCCTCAGCGCTTGTACCCGTATACGACGGCCCCGCAAAGCTCGATATGTTCACGTTGCTGGACGACGTCATGTCGTTTGGCCGCACATCGAGCTCGTTGCCACCCGCTACTGACACTTCCTCATCACCCTCGGCGATGCTGGCGACGGATTGGTCGGCCACCTGCGCAGACGCTGAGGGTGTTGCTGCGTGCAGCTCACGTGCGTTCTGAAAGTCCTCGTTTTGCTGGCGAATCATTGCATTTTCCTTTTCCAACAGCACGACGCGGCTTTTAACGTTGTCGAGATGCGTCTGACACCGCGAGAGTTCCGCCTTAACATCCTCCGACTCCTTTTTTCGCTTCATGTCCACCATGCGCAGCTCTTCAATTTCCTTTAGAATGTTAGTCTTATTCAACTCGCCACGCTCGGCCTCCCTCCGCATCTCACGTTCCTTCTTCGCAACAGCATTCTCTGGCTGCACGTTCCAGCAAAAGTGATTTGATACGTTCAGTTTCTGCAGGACACTTCTCTCCCCCCTGAACTAACCCTAAGGCCTCATGGGCATGCCTCACCATAAACTGGGCTCTTGCTCTTTCACCACAGTCACACTGACTCAAGTCTGCCCAAGACGACTGCAAGAGATGCATGCGGTAAACCAACCTTCCCCTCGTATTGTTCGCGGACCTCGCGCAACTGCATGCGTGTCTCTCTTAGATCCGTTTCGGCACGATCGAGTTGGATATTCTTGCTTGCGAGCTGTCTTTCCAGACTGCTGATTCGGGTGGCGAGCTCGTTGAGTTCCTGGTGGTACCGCTGCTTCAGCAGCTCCATCTCGGGCGGGAGCCCCGACATTCTCGCTCAACTGAGTGCGAGCGCACCGCGTCCCCCAAGGCAGCAACGCGATTGTTTGCGCGATCACAGCGCGTTGCTTACTATATCAACGTCGCCCGCAAATGTCGAAAAAGTGCGCGGAACGGGCCGCACCAGACGATAAACCGAACAATTCAAGAAAGCCTTTCCATCCCCGTATTCTCAGACAAAGCGCGAGACAACGTCTGCTATTTCTTATTAGGCAAGGCTCCACAATGCTTTGAAGAAGCAAAATGCCTGGACTAATAGACACATCCACAAAAACGTGATCTCCTGTCTGTATCAATCCAGCCTGATGGTGAAGTGGAACTTGCCGCCGTTGCCCGGCGTAACTATGGACAATAAATTCGAAAAAAGTGCAAAAAAATCAAGCTCTCCGGCCGGGAATTGAACCCGGGTCTCCCGCGTGACAGGCGGGGATACTCACCACTATACTACCGAAGACGATTTGATGAACTCACAAGCGTTTTTTGGGAATATCTACCATACATGGTGACATGGAATGGATTTGGGTCTCAGCTACAGTCTCAGCTACGTCCAAAAGCTTCTCGATGGTGTGGGTCCGTCTCGCTCTCAGATGCAAAAGCTTCATGCGCTCGCTACGTCGTCCGTGCACAAGTATTATTCACCTTTACCGATCGGTTTGTGTGTCTCTAGTGAAAAGCCTGCCATATGAAACCAATTGTGTTTTCTTCATTTCCTGTCTTTCTGTTTTTTTTTCCCCCTGCCGAGGGCTTTGCGTGGTAACTAAAATATTATAAGCTTAGTTGTCAGAAAGAATCCGAAAATGGTAAAACCATGACAACATTCCAGCCCACACGATGAGGCAATTTTGAAAAACCTCAACCCCAAATTTTCCACCATTGTGGTTTAATACGCATCCATGGGTCGGAGGAAAGCACCGCGGGAAGCAGCGGCTGGGCCCGAGAGCGACGCAGAGCCCGGCAGTCACATTGCCGCCATTCGTGCGGCCGCTCGCGCTGCACGCGCCCTTTCGGTTGAGGTGTACGTCAATCGCGCCCAATGTGCCCGGCTTGTCAGGCGCTTGGATGCCCTTGTGGAAGTTGCGTGCGTTGCAAGGTGCACGACGGCGGATGGAGAAGCTCCACTCGTGCGTGCCTTGGAAGCTGCTCGCGAATGTGAAGTAACAATGCGACAGCTTGCTGGCCCACGGTGGTTCCTCCGAGCTGTTCGAGCTGGATGCGATTGCGGCACATTTGCACACATGTGCAGATTGCTCGTGAATGCAGCTAAAAGCCTGCTGCACGGGCAGCCGCTTCCTAGGGAGCTTGCCGTTTCGGACGACATGGATGCCGAAAATGCAAGCGATATTCGGTCCGACGCAACATTTTTAAAGAAAGCGGCGGGGCAGATTGTCACCCAGGTGCGGCAGCAAAACGAAAACGCCTCTCGGGGCACCCCTATCCCGTCCATAGAGGACTATGAGCTGCTAGTACAGTCGTCGTACGAGCGCTCGCTACTTCGCGCCGTCGATCGGTCCCTCGGCATTGCAGACGACGAATCGCATTCGGCGGACATTGATATTTGTCTGTGGGAGCTTGCATTCAAGGGCCAGTTTTCCACCCGCGCATATAAGAATGTAGCAAGAGCGTCGTCGTATGCGGCTGAGTGGTCCGGACGCCCTGTGCTGGTTGTGTCTGTTGCACCTGAAACGGATGGCACCGGCCTCAGCGCGCGGCGCATGCAGCAGTTGCGCACGGACTTTGCATTGCTGGGATCCATTTCGCATGTGTCCATCGAGCGCACTCACGGGCTGTGCTTGGAAGGCGCAATGCGACAAGACGGGCAGAGGCGACTGTGGTTTGGCGCAGTGCTCGACCCGCCGCCGTCGGGAGGTACCTTGCGGGATTCGGTGTACACGCGCGACCCTCCCGTTGTCCACGGGGCACTCCGCACAGAGTCAGTCTTTGTTGACCAGGCGGGGCATGCCCTTGTCGGTGGCCTGGCCGTCTCGACGCTCTCAAAAGCGTTGCAAAGAGATCGCCCTCCCGAGCGCTCGCTGGGGCTGTCTTCGGGAAACCTCCTCGACGAGTATGTTGTTTCATCGCATCATCTCCCCTTTGACCCGTGGGTTGCCCCGGAGGTGCTTGCGGGCGCCTCCATGTCTGCCCCGTGCGACGTATACGCCTTTTCGATGCTGTTGTGGGAGCTCGCCCACTCGCCGCGCATACCGTGGGGAGACGAACTCGGCGCTTCAATGACCCCCCAGGACGCACGCATGCAGGTCATGCGCGCCAGCCGCCCAAACATATCCCCGGACTGCCCACCAGGCATTGTCGCGCTCATCCGGGCGTGCTGGTCGCAGTATCCCGCCGATCGCCCCCGCTTTACCGCCGTCCTTGCGTGCATGTCACACGGCTCGTGGGAGCGCCCACTCAGTGCCAACGCGCCCATATACGTCAAGCCTGTGCCGCCAAGAATGCCGCCTCCTTCGCAGGTCCCAAGTGGACGTCGCACACCGCGGAAGACGTCGAGTACCGTTGCGGTGGAGCCTGCGGGAAGTCGGTTCTTGGACATGGTTGCCAGTGGTCCAACCCGCCGCGCAGATTCCGCACAAGACGAGAATGCCGATGACGAAACGAAGGAACGTCAGAATGGTGCGAAAAGGGGCCGCGGTGCCACGCAAAATAATAGCCAGGTGCTGTCGGGGCGACCCGCACCCGACGACGCCGGGCGTGGATTGGAAGGCCCGGGAGCAGAAAGTGCAGATGCAAAGTCGCGACTGCGAAGTCGCACAAAGAGCGTTGAG
This sequence comes from Pigoraptor chileana, assembly GCA_943704495.1. Taxonomy (NCBI): domain Eukaryota; class Filasterea; order Ministeriida; family Capsasporidae; genus Pigoraptor; species Pigoraptor chileana. The sequence continues at coordinate 9,529 of CALSCR010000236.1, forward strand.
CCACTCGATGGGGACGGGCCGTTGGATGGCGCTGGGATCGGTGTGTTGACAGCAGCTCCACCTCCGCCGCCGGGGAAAAAAGTCCGCCGGGAGCCGCGGTACCGAACGCGGTCGTATGACAAGGACGACGGGCAAAATCGGCGGTCGTCGTCGGCGGCGAGCATGCAGGATTCCGATGGAGAGGATGAGAAGGAGGCACTGAGAAACCGGCGCATGCTCAAGCCCATCGACCGCGATGAAGCAGTGGACACACGTACGGACGCCTCGACGCAGGCCGCACAGACCTCCGATATTGCCAGCGACGATTCGGATTCGGATGTTGTTGTTGACGGATGCGGCGTTTCCGAAAGCGTACCTGTCACGCGCCAAGAGTATGCGCGTGCGTCGCACAACGATGATGGTGTGTCTGGTGCAACTGGAGACGAGGTTGATGCAACATACTACGAAATACCCGAGGATAATGAGTCCTCCTCTGACGAATCTGTTGGTTTTGCGGTGGCTGCGACGCACGCTGCTGACATGGTCGGATCGATGTTGTCGAATACTGTCGGTGCGGTACTTGGGAACATGGCGGACGATTTTGTGTCGGAGGTGTGCGCCCAGGGAAAGGGCTTCACAACAGACGCCGACATGCTTGAGCACTTTGCGGACACTGTCAGGAATGACTCCACAACATACTACACGCCACTCTTAAACGTGGTGCTTGCGAGCAAAACGGACGGTTCGGAGGCGAGTGCGCGCGCATCCGCAAACGCCCTCTCCGTTTTAAACTGGGCTGATGCGGCCCTCCACGACATATCCCTCCGTGGAATCAGAGCTCCTGGCGCAAATTTGTCTGCCGCGCGGCTCGATGGAACGGACCTTCGTGACGCCGATCTGCGTGGCTCGCAAATGGAAGATGCGTCACTTGTTGGCACGCTTCTTGACGACTGCAACCTCGAGGGTGCGCGGATTACATTCCGCAAGGAAATGTGCGGCCACACACGCACTGTCCAGAGTGTATCGTACTCGCCAAGGGCTGCGCGTCTTGCCTCGGGAAGCGACGATCATAGCATCAAGATTTGGGACCTCGAGACGGGCGAGTGCCTGCGGACGCTCACTGGGCACGACGACGCCGTGTGCTCGGTGGCCTACAGTCCCGACGGTGGATTCATTGTGTCTGCAAGCGAAGACTGCACGGCGCGCATGTGGAATTCGGAGAGTGGTAAGTGTGTGCGCACGTTCCGTCACGATGGGTGGGTGCTCTGTGCGGCGTTCTCTCCCACTGGAGAAGCGCTGGCAACGGGTGCCAAGGACTCGTCCCTGCGCTTGTGGGACGCGAATACCGGCGAGTGCGATCGCACCGTGACCAACGGGCACTCTGACGCCGTGTACACTGTGACATTCTCCCCGGATGGCAAGCAGCTTGCCTCTGGCGGCTACGACCGCCTCGTGCGCCTGTGGAGTGTCAAAGATTTGTCGCCGCTGCGGACCTTAAAAGGTCATGCCGGGTGGGTCCTCAGCGTCGCATTTTCCCCGAACGGAAAGACACTGGCATCCGGCAGCCTGGACCAAACGATTTGCCTGTGGGATGTGCAATCGAGCAACTGCAAAGAGACGCTCAACGGCGGCGGTGGGTGGGTTCTCAGTGTGTCTTTCTCCCCGGACGGCCAGCACATTGCCGCAGGAAGCGAAGACAAGGCACTGCGCGTGTATGACACAAAGGACCACGGCCGCGTTGTGCGCACCATCCGGGGTCACCGGGAGGCTGTGCGGAGCGTCGCGTTTGCCCCAGATGGCACATCGATTGCCAGTGGTAGTGACGATTCCAGCGTGCGCTTGTGGAATGCAACGACGGGTCAGTGTGTGAAGGCGATTGAGGGACCCAAAAAGGCGCTGTCAAGGCGAGGGAGCCACGCGCGAGGACTTGCAGCGAACGCACACAAGTCCATGGACAGTTTGTCGACCGTCGCCAGCAAGCCCCCTGCGTGATCCAGCCGAGCCAGGGCGCAGGCGCAATGCATGCAGTCGATTGTCAATGCCAATGGCGTGTCGCAACTGTACAGTGGATGCTATATTCAAACTTTGTGTTATACTGACATGCCTCGTTGGGTCGGGCGATTCTGAAGTTTTGGGGTTTATGTGACACTAGGCTAAGCCTTTGAATTTGAGTCTCTTTTGTGACGAAGTTATTATTTCAGATGTGCGCGCCGCACTTTAATGGCATGGTGCCTCAAATGAATGTTTTTTTCACTCTCTGCGGCTGCACAGCCCGATGGCCATGTGAATCCTATGCGTATTGATTGTGCAGTAACTGTGTTTCGTGGCTGATATTTACATTTATTTTCTACCGTAACAGCTCTGTCAAAAGTTGTCTCAATCTCCACTGACTGTGTAATTATGCAGTTATTGTTTGAATTTTAACCAGTCTCCAGAACGGTTGGAGTTCATCTGCATAGTCGGATACTCTCCGCGCCGACAGATCAACATTGTGCCGACACGAACACCAAGTGCAAAAAACAGAGTCAATGACATCAAATTCTGACAGAGAACCAATCTAGTCTGATGCTACAATATAATGACTGTCCATTATTATACGGAGGTGAATCCCTTTATAATTTGCTGTCTCAAGTCTCAGATTAGAAGAACACGCCGGCGTCACAACAATATAACATGGCATTAACATACAGCTGGCCACTCATTATAATATAATATTACAGCCATTTTTCAATCAAGAAGAGCGTGTCCCAAACAGTAGAACTGCGATTGGAACCGGGACAGAAGCTATTGATCATGGCCATGGCGAGAGGGCATGGCAAGAAGTGTGGGACGTTGCATCGAATGGCACAGGTAGTGCTCCAAATAGACCCCGATCAACGGATGCGGTTGCGCGAGAGTCACTCCGCATCCCTCGCCATACGCCACTTTCATCATGGCAATGCCCTCCCCCAGTTGGACAAGCCCCTCAGAGGTCGACCTGTCCAGACAGAGGGCGTCGCCCAGCATGCAAAGGGCCTCCGCCGTCTCAGGGTGACGGTCACCAAACGCCACCCGCCGAATATCCCGCGCGCGTTCCAGACAGCGGGCGGCGTCGGCAAACTTCCCTCGCTGCGAGTACCACATGGACGAAACGACGAGGGCGTCCGCCGTTGTTGGATGCCACGAACCATTGGATGTCCGCTGGCACACACAGGCCTCTGACGGGCGCAGTTCGGGGCACAAGCAATCGTACACCACGCCCTCCCGGGACAGCCGCTCTTCAATTGCTGCAACGTGTGCTTCGGGCAATGCGTGCGGGGGCACACCTCGGCGAGTGACGCATTCGGGCAACAGAATGCCGTCGCATTGGTCCGGATGCAGGGCCACGCGTAACAGGAGGTCGACAACCAGCCTGTCCTCATGATCATCGACAACCTCGTTCGAGTCAAATATCACGATTGCGTTCGCAAGACACTCTGCAGCAAGCGGCTCCTTGCCAAGCCGCATGTATATGTCGGCCACAGCGACTGTTGGCGCTGCGAGGTCAAGATGTCCCGCGCCAACATCGACGAGGAGAATATCGATGCACCTGCGAAACTGCCTCATTGCGTCGTCATACTGACCCAGCGCCAACAGCACTCGGCCGTCGAGATACACCGACGCCGCGTAGTCACCGTGTGCCACGCCAAACACGCGCTCGAGGTCGTTCATCGTGGACCTCAGCCCCTCGATGGCATCAGGAAACTCCCAGAGCTTGAACTGCAGTGCGGCGAGATTCCGTCGCACCATTGTGCGGTAAACGCCGTGCTCTTCGCCCGCATCGGCAAGAGAGCGCATCGCTGCCCGCATGTGTGCCTTTGCGGCAGAGTCGAGGCCGAGAGAGCCCAAAATGCGACCCATGCTGTTGAGCACAGCTCCGTGCAGCTTTGAATCAGCCCCGGCATCAATCATGCCACTCTTGTAGTTGTCCACAGCCGTCGTGTAGTAGCCAAGTGCTTCGAATAATGACCCCATCCGCAGGTACGTGGGCGTGTTTGGTGTCGTCTCAGAAACAGCAGTCAGCGCCGCCCTCAATTCAAGTGCGCGTTGGTAGCACTCGGCTGCCTCCAACCGACTGCCGGCCGTCGCAAGAGCGTCGCCCAGGTGTTCGACCACTTCAGCAACCTCATCTCGCTTCACGGCAGCGTGACCACCGAGCAGGACAAGCGACTTCTCGTACACTACTGCGGCACGCACGTGCGATATTCCAAGAAAAAGGAGCGCATTGCCCAGCACGTGCAAGGTCCGTCCCACCTGCGTGTCGCGCACATACTTCTTCACCCGCCCGTGGCTATCGTTTGCCGGGATGGCCGAGCCCGTGACGAGCCGCAGTTCACAGACGGCGGCCACGTGATGCCACATCTCTCTCGCACGCGGCCACGTGGATTCCGCGCAGGGATCAAAGTCAAACTCAGCGTCAACCAGTTTGAAGGCGTGCTGACAGACGTCAGCGAGATCGACGGCACAGAGGGTCAACCGCACTGCCTCTTGCACGAGCGAATTGCATTCAAATGATGGGCCCAGGGCTGGCAATGCCTCGCGCGACTCGAGTAGGCCATACTGCAACAGTACGGCGATGGCTGCATCCACGGCATCTGCGCACTCTTCAGGAACGACAAGATAGAACCACTTTCGCGGAATTTGCAAAACATTCACAAGCACAGAAGTGGATAAGATTGCGTGCAATCTGTCCGTGCAACGCCGATACAGCGCTCTGAACTGCAAGAGAGAACGGCGCCAGTGCAATCTGGCGGTGGCACGGTTCAAGCAGCTGCGCCAGGTACAGAGATAGAGGCACGCGGTTCTCCACAATAAAGTTTGCCGCGCATGCAAGTGGCCGTGGTATCCCGCCAAGGACACTCACTATCTGATCCAATGCAGCACTTTCATCTTCGTTCCCACCGATTGCAACGGCGTCGAACATGCGCCTGCCGTCGTGGGGCTTCAGTGGACCGAGGCGTATTTCGCCAAACGCGCCCGATGCACCACCCAGCGATCGCCTGCTCGTGACAATGACGTCACCGCCACGCTCAGGCAGGCAACGGCCCATCCACGGGCACGAATCATAGGCGGCGTCGTCGGCGCCCCGGATGATGACAAGCCACTTGCGATTGACGTCACTCTCCAGCCACTGTTTCACGGCGCGGCACCGCTCCGTCGCCCCCCGACCCAAAGGAATGCCCACTCCGGCGTCGGATAGCTTTTCGGGAAGCGTGCGCTCGTACGAATCGGCATCGACCTGAATGATAACACTGTACGCGACGAAGGGGCCCTCCGTGCGGGTGTCGTTGTGGATGCCATTGGGATGGTTGTTGCTCTGCATGTGGCGGCGGGCATACGCACACGCCAAGGAAGTCTTCCCAATGCCAGTCACACCTGCTATGCGCAGTGTTCTTGTGGGACGCGCACGACACTGCCGACATGTGATGTGGACTGCGCGGCCGTGCGAGAAAAGAACCTGTCCATGTCGTCCAGCTCTACGTCCCTCCCGTGGAGCGGACCGACAAGAGCATCAAACTTGAAGATTGATGGAAAAGCGTTTTCTAAAAGGAAAAAAAAGACATGTATGAATGACTCACGTTAGACCACATATAGATCAAATTACTCGTGGTATCGAAAGGGCTTACAATTGCTGACCATAAAACACGCTTCGGGCAAATGTGACCGACGATGTGAATTGCATCTCCATAATTGAAGGAAAACGACAAACTGCAACCAAATGGCAAAGCAAAATAGGGCGAAGAAGAGGGGAGGGGAGGGGAGGG
>CALSCR010000239.1:0-10081 GCA_943704495.1 Pigoraptor chileana
TGTGTCTGTGTCTGTGTCTGTGTCTGTGTCTGTGTCTGTGTCTGTGTCTGTGTCTGTGTCTGTGTCTGTATCTGTGTCTGTGTCTGTGTCTGTATCTGTGTCTGTGTCTGTGTCTGTGTCTGCGTCTGCGTCTCTGTCGTGTTCCTAGGTGTGGGGCGTCGGTCCGCTGCCTGCCCCCGAGAGTGGTCACCAGGACAATCGCAGCATTTTGGACAAACAGCACCAAATGGTTGCCATAATGGAGCTCGCTGGAAAGAAAATGCACTCTGACGGCCTGAGGGAACCCGAGCCGCCCGCGGATGACGACCACCACTAGCGACTGCATACTCTGTGTGTGTGTGTGTGTGTGTGTGTGCAAAGTGCCGTTGATGCGACGCCCGCCGTGTGTGAGCGCAGTCCACTGCAGTTAGAAAACTGATTCCGACATTTTATCATGAAAAGCGTGCTCACTAATATGTATAATAATGGTGCCTTTCTTGCTGAAAACTGGCACACGACTGTACTAATGTACAACTAGTACCAGGTAGTACTTGCAAGGTGTGAGTCCGCTGAGTCAGGTGGTCTGCATCGGGCGACCGGCGGCACTCGGATGACTGACTTCATACCGCCGAATGGGAGACTCAGTGAAACAACCGGCGGACGCATTATTAATCTGACTGAGCTAACACTGAATAAGCTCGAATCCGCCCGTGATACATCCATTTCGGCGGCAGTTGACAATGTGACGGGACTGAACTGATTAATAGTGGCGAGGTCTAATGAAGTTGGAGTTCTGATTGTCGATTGGTGGTGTATGTTCTTCGGGCATGCCCGTTTTGTAAGAAAGTAACAACATCTCAGGAATGGACGTAACGCATCTCCGATCCCAAGCTTCTATGCCAATGACTAGCCTTCACGGCAACGGCTGCACGCACTGGGCAGTCCGGCGCGGGCAGGCTCAGTGGCACTGCATTTGATGTGTGTCCAGGCCGTGATGCCGAGATGCACGAACCAATGATGCATGGACGGCATCCGGCACAGACTGGCGATTGCTACATTTCAGTGTGCGCCGTGCCAGTTGCGCTGGTTACTGAACAGAATATCGGCAGGAGGGCGAAAGTATGTGATCCGACGAAGGCGGATACCGGTACAAACCCCGGGCCACCTTGAAGCCTGCGGGGGCGGCTTCCACTGCCATGTCGGGATGCCAGTCATGTAAATTTAGACGCCACCTTTTTCGCATGCTTCAAATACCATTAATTAGACTCCGACAATTAGCAGGGGGCGGAGTCGGCGGTGCTCTTTTTGACTGTTCTCGGGTAACCGCAGCGCCAGCCTCGCGTGTCAGTCATACCGACCAATTCAGGGCATGCCTGTCATGATTATAATACTCGAAAGTACCGGTTGGTGACGGCCGCCGCAGCTGACCGAGCCCGCGCCCGGGCGGCCGTTGTGGTGTCAGTCGGTGGTAACATTTAGCTGTGTACATATATTATATAGTCGTCTGATCAGTTCCCGTGACGGCTACTCTACTGAGTACGTATACGTTACTGTACTGCGGACGGCCGGCACTAACGCGGCTGAGTCACGGCAAGCTCCGGCTGACTGAACTGCCCGCGTTCGGCCGCGCCGGGGTTTCGATTCTGGAATGGTTGTGCATGCAGTTCGGACTCACAATCGGCAGAAGCATAATTATACTTTTCAGAAAGTGACAATTTGTGGAAACATTCTCAGGACTCAGCCCACTCTCGAGTCACCGGCGGTCGCCGCATGCCGTCGGTGCCAATCAGGTGCTGTCATGGTGCTCGGATTGCATTGGTCCCGTCCGGCACCACGGACTACATTACCGTCGTTGGGTAGCTGTGTCAGTCATTTACTGTACTGGCATGAATTCCCCACATACTGAATTCAGGAGCCTAATAAAAGCCAGCCGCGACTGTCAGCACGGGCATGACGGCAGCCGCAAAAAGGCATACCTCCCATACTACTGTACTGCGCTCCCCTTTGATATGCTGCCATTTTTACTTCATTTGCAAATTGTTTGCGTTTCTTTTATCATCTCAAAGGACAAACTAGTTTGGGTGACTTATCAGCCCACGTGTTTGTGTATTGTCATAGAGTAGGTGATGTCCTTCTTTCAGTTGATGTGTCAGCTCTTAAAAAATTAGTTCGGCAGACTAGTGCTTACTGGAGGCAGCGGTTCCGTTGTGAGATGCACTCAACTGTTTGCCGCACGGCAAATGCGTTGCAACACACAACACATACAACCACGTGATCGGTCGCCCATTCAGTTACCTCCCCAAGCCGGGCAGAATGCAGGCACATGACACACATGACACGTACGGCACACACCTGCATGCATGCACAGTCCATGCGCACACAATGTCAACTTCAACAGACACACAATACACACGGCACTATCACACGCACAATGCCCGCATGCCTTTCGCACGTGCCGCCTGTTGTTGCGTTCCAGCTGTGTCTAAAATGAACCCTCCTTGATTATACTATAATGGGCGCGCTTCTGTTGTAACGGCGCAAGTGGAGCGCTTGCATGCATAGCATGGCAAGTTTTGTCCGTCCGCCTCTTCTGTGAATTTTTTTCTCTTTCTCTCTTTCTCTTCTCTCTCTTTATGTTTCGAAATTCCACACTGCAGCGTCAGTTCTTTATTCCCGGGCATTTCATCTGGTTTTATGTGTGTGTGTGTGTGTGTGTGTGTATGAATGCAATGTCATGTGTATCCTGTTCCTTCTGCTCGCACACACAGATCCTCCATGCCAACACTGTCGCCGCACACGCTCGGCGCCTCTACGATGACCAGCCGTGACTCACCCATAGTCCGCACTGAGGATGTAAAGATATAAAAGCTGCGGTTGAGGGTGTTCTTCCTCCTCAGTTACAACAAAGTTCCAGTCGACCTCATCATTCGCCACTCTTCATCTTGTTTGTCTCTGCACTCACCAGGATGCATCGCCCTGAATTGATCGCGCTCGCTGTCGTGGCGCTTGCCACTTTCTGCGCTGCCTTTCCACATCGTAAGTACATCCTCTAGTTTGGTTGCCCCTTCTTCTTTGTTCCATACGCATACTCAGTTGCATGTGACGCGGGTTCGGCGATGAGCCCACTCGGTCATGCCATATGTGCAATGCCACAGTCCGGCCATATGTTTGTTGGCACCATGCGTTTTGACGACGCTTAACCGGGCATCTGTGCCGTCACATGCAGACGACCGTCACAATGTAGGTCGGCGCGTTGCGGCAGACTTTTGGAGCCAGGACGATGCCGAAAACGACGGCTTTCTCAAGTCGCTCGCATCCATGTACCAGTGCCAGCAGAGCGGCGGAAACGCATCGGCAAGCGCATCGCAGGGCACATCGCAGACCAGCGACCTTCCGCAGCTGCTGTACAGCGGCAACTTCTCCCTACTCTCGTGTGTGCAGCAGGCGGCGACGCAGCCGTCCACCATTGTCGTTCCCGCGACGCTCGGCTCCATCGTGAGCGTCAGCGCGCAGCAGGCAAGCGAGACGTCTGTGCCCGTGCTCTCGGCCACAGAGTCGCTCATCCCCGTGACGGAAACAGTCATCCCTGTGACGCAGGTCATATCCTCGCCCGCAAGCTCCCCGTCGCCGTCGCCCACCACGCCGGTGCTCTCTGCGCCGTACCAGTTTGGGTCGTGTGCGTTCAGCCTTCCCAACGGACTCTTCCTGTGGACTGTCGGCGAGAACACCCGCCGCGCAAAGTGCGACCTTGCCGCCGACTTCCTCGTTCCCCCCGGGTACAACCTGACGTCGACGCTTGCGGAGGGCAATGCGACATCCACTGGCACACAGAGCAAGGCGAACGGCGTTTTTCTCACCCACGAGGCCCTCACGTCAGCCATCATCGCGTTCCAGGGCGGAAGCATTGCCGCAGCCTGGGCCGACGCAAACACGCGCCCGACGCTGGTTCAGAACACCATAACGGGCGAGGGCATGGTGCTGCAGTCGGTGCAGGCGGCGTACACTCCGCTGCGGGCCATGGTGAGCACGCTTGTGACCAACTACTGGCACGCGTGGAGCGCTCAGCAGCAGCAGGGCGGCAACGCCTCGGCCATACCGCAGGTCATTGTCGCCGGCAACGGCATCGCGGGTGCGATTGCACAGCTGTGTGCCATGGACATTGCAGTGAACATCCTGCCCAGCCTGGCGTCCGCATCCCAGCAAGTGGAGCTGGCGGCGGTGTCTTTTGGCTCTCCCCGCGTCGGCGACAAGTCATTCTCCACGGCATATAACGCGGCTGTTCCTGGAAACATCCGGGTCTTGTGAGTGCCGGCAAAACCTGCGGTGCATTGCATTTGCATTCGCATCTTTTCATGTTGTGATTACTGATCATGTTCGAGGCACGACATGGCGCTCATGCTTCACGCACCAGTTTGTCGCCGTGTCGCACATCTAATGACCCCGGGGTGTCTTTTTTTTGCCCCTTTCTTGCAGCAACACGGAGGACTTCCTCCCCACGTTCCCTCCCGCCATCCAGCGCAACCAGACGGCCAGCACGGGTAACTCTGCCAGTGCGAGCGCCGGTGATCAGAGTGGGTGTCCTATGCGTGCATGTGCAGTGCGTTTTGGTTTCGATGTATGTACACAGTCGCGCGCGTGTGTGTGTGTGTGTGTGTGTGTGTGTGTGTGTGTGTGTGTGTGTGTTATAATAGTAATAATATCATATTAATGTTTCTGAATTGGTTTGAGCATACCTGTTTGCATAAGTATGCGCGGGTGTACTTGGTATGCATTTTTCGGTGGTGTGCTGTGTCGTGCGTCTCATTGCTGTTCTGCCACTTAGGTTTACATTTTTCCGACTGTGCATTGTTTGAAATCGTGTATGTATTGCGACAGCGGATGACCTGATTGTCTGGCTTGCAAGTTTATATATCCGTCCACAGTGCTGTAGCATGATATTGACATTTGTTGCTTTCTCCTCAATGTGCTGTCATGTGCGTGTGGCAGGTGGAAGCAGCAGCAGCAAGATCCTCATGCAGCACACGCAGGGCCTCCTTGTTCCGTTCACCGAAAACATGGGCTCGTACATCGACAACCACGTCGGCGCATACGAGGCGTTCTTTGGCCAGACCCCCACGGCCCAGACGCAGACCCTCGGATCGTGCAACGCGGCCAGCTCTGGCACGGGCTCGTCGTAGAGCATCCTGTCAGACGGAATGGTAGCCGAGTGGAGCTTGGTGTTCAAGTTTGAAGTTCCCGAATCTGAATGTGCGATTACCCGTGCGAATGGAAGTGTTTCTCGAGTAATGCAGGCACTGTATGCTCCATCGGTCTCCTTGCAGCAATCTGTCCCCTCAATGTCCCCTAACACTAATTCATTTCATTCAAATTTCACGCTGCTGCCAGTTGCTGTTTGTGACCCAGAATAAGCAACTGTGTGCCATTTCAACGTGCCTAATGAACATGAAAGGAAGCATCTTTGTGTGTACTCTTACACATAGCGGACATAAATTACAACTTGCAACACTAGTGCACTACTACTGTAAAAATGATAGAGGCAGTCCCCGTGCAACACTACACCGCGGCCCGCGGTGTACGTTTATACTCAGTGCCACATTGGCTCCATTCGGGGCAGTCCATCTAAGACTCAGATTCCATGACCGGATGTAACACAAGTACCGCCGTCGATTGCGACATCGGTTGTTGCAGTGCACAATCACTGTCACTCTCACGGCTGCCGCCCTGCGCGTGTGGCGTCTCCATAGATGCCCTGAGCGGATTCTCCACCATTTCCGCGCCAATCTCCGCCGAGGCGTCCCAGTCGCTGTGTCGCCGTCGCCGCTTCTGCCGCCGCACACGACAGGCCAACAGCCACTTCCAGAAGCGCATCATGTGAGCCGACAGACTGGCACGGCGCGCCGCACAGTCACGTGGGACTGCATCACGTGGGACTGCATCCTCGCCAGGCTGAGGCGACACCTGAGTTTCAGACAGGAGCTGTCCAATCAGGCGCAGCAGTTTCCCAAAACGGGGCATTTTCGCACCGATAGAATACGCGCTCCATCCGAGCGAAAGCATGAACGCCCCATTGACAGAGACGCAGTGACTGCTGTCCTGCTGTGTCAGATAGGCGTTGAGCGCTATCCAGGTTGTGTGCACGGCGTGGACGGTCGGGAGTGCAGTGGATAGGGACGAATTGCAGTTGGGCCATTATTTCCAGTAATTAGCATATGCAATGAGGAGGTATGGCTAACCTTAACCTTTGCAATTGTCATTGTTGCACTGTGCGCTACTAGTACTGCTCAGCTCGCAATCGATTCAGACTAGGCGTGTTGCTGAACATGGCACGCATGCAAGACTGGACTGGACTCAGGACAAGTCACGTGCATGCGGTGGCCGCAGCCACTCTGCACAGGCATAACACTTCACTACTACACACTTGCGGATGCAACTGAGAGGGGCCAAGGGCACTGGTCGGCAGACAATTAACCGCTAGACCGTACAATAATGTTAAATAAATGTTAAATACGCACCCATAATCGGCACGTTCTTGAAGAGGGCGACGAGCAGAATGGAGATGGTGACAAAAAGCTTCCGCCTGAGCAGCTTCATGTCATCTGCACGCTCCGGATGCTTGACCACGGTCAGCATGTAGCGAATGCGGGCTGAGCTGGCCACCACGGACACGGCAACAAGAAATGTCCCCACAACGTAGAATCCTGTGTATGCTGGCATAATGCCATACTGCGAGCGCGTTGTGAGTACAGCCAAAGCGACCCAAAATGGATCAAAAGTGTCAGTGTCTGATGTCCGCGGCAAGCTAAAGCTGTAGAGTTGTGCATTGTCAGAAACTGAGCAATCAAACCGCACAACGACAGAGCAGTCGGGCGTAACTTGGACTGGCCTCATACAGAGCCCCACTAACAGTCCTCGTGACATGCTCCGGACAGTAATACATCTAACCCTCCCCACACGCACACACGCACACACGCGCACCCACTCACTCACACACACACACACACACACACACACACACATACATATGCATGACACAGCAGCGTGACGGCTTGTGGTCAAGTCATTAATGCCGAATTTAGGCAACCCGACTGTCACTGTGATAGCAATAACAAATCGGGAATTGCGTGGCCATGGCAGTACCTGTTCAGCCGATGGCCGCCCTAACAATTCAAGGAATGCATACGTGTCCGTGATGATTCCAATAGTGTCGATGAACTTCGCCGACAGTTGCTTCACGAGAATGACAATCGTCAGGCGGTTTTCCTTTGTGCGCCAGTCCTCGTAGCCCTTGCGAAAGTAGCTTGCCAGCAGCCCCCGGTAGCGGATGAAAGAGAGTGTGACAAAAAAGAAGAGTGTCGCAGTGCCGATTGCAAGCACAGTGTACATCACAGGAACGTCGCATGCCTTGCCCAGCCAGCCGTAGTCGCAGACGCACGTGAAATTGGCGGCAAATCCCATCCCGCTCATTGCACAGGCTCCGTGCTGGCACGCGGGCGCGCAGAATGGCGCCATACACTTTGTGCGGGGCGGCGTGTAGCTGCTGTCCGTGACAGGCAGCGCCCCCTGCGTGCAGTCCTGTAACGTCACGTTTATTCCCTCGCGGAATATGGGCTGGTCGATCGGGTCGGATGCATTCCAGAGCACATTTCCAGGGACCATGCGGATGCCGTATGGGCGCGAGCTGGGCAGGCCATACACGGCAACGTCGATGATCGTGATGGAGACGTCTGAAAACGCCAGGCCCACATTACCGCTCAGCTGAAACGCAGACTTGTCTGCTGCTGCCTCGACAAGCACGATGGCAAGGCTGCGAAGCGGAGATACATAGACGGGCTGGTCGTATGCGTCTACGGCAGTTATCTGCACGCATGCACAATTGATGGCATCCGGGGGGATGAACAGTGTTAATTGCTATCCGCATATTTGGACGTCAATGCCAGAGCCACATCCAGTGACGACGGCATCAAATGGACATGCCATCGGTTCTGCACTCTGATGAAGGTTACATTCAGCATGCGGGTGAAAAATGTCAGTGGAAACAAACGCCGATTCTTGTGTACACACTACGCGTCATGGCAGCTGCAGAGTATTCAAAGACTGTCATCATCGGACAGAATGATCTCACCGTCACTTTGTCCAGCAGAAAACAAGTAAAGAACTACGCACCGTAAGATGCCCCAGGGTCATCCCCGGCTCCACCGCAAATGCGTTGCGGTCTGGCACAAGACGACTGATTGGCGTTGCGAAGACAGGCCCACTCGTGTATGTTGAATTGTTGTCCATAACAACCAGAAACGTCTTCTTGGAGTGCGTGATGCTGTCTGGAAGCCTCCAGTGTGTGTAGACGACGGGACCCAGGGCGGCGCGACTGGACGATACGTTCACGCGCAGTATGGTCCACGTGCCATTCGCGCTATTTGGCCCGCCAAATAAGAACCCGCCAGATCCAAAGAGCCTTGGATCCCCAGTGCTCACGACACACCCGACAAAGGAGGAGTCGGCCACATTCAGATTCATTGGAATGTCCACCGCAATACACCCTCCGTCGTGTCCAGCAGTCACGTGAGACGCTCGCGAGCGGCCAATTTTCAGCGACGGTCGCAGGACAACGCCAGCGGCTGTCTGCATTCTCGCAAACGGGCGAACACCAAGCAGCACGGAGATAAGACCACCACCCAAGGCATCGCCGTCCGCAGACACGTCGCGGGCAGTGACGTTGATGATGGTCACTCTGGCCATCGCTTCAATGTGCAGCAGACCACCCATTCCACCCGCAGAAATGGATGCAAACTGCGAGTCCTGCACAAACAGAGTCCCGTTATCCACAGCACGCAAGGCGCCGCCATTCTGGAGCACGGATGCGCCGCTCAATGTCACGCGCAACAGAAATAAATATCCGTTGTCGGCCACAACGGCGAACCCAGCCGACTGCAGCGCCGTCGTATTCACCGCGAGAATGTCCTTTGCCGTCACGTGGGCTGAACCGCCCACCCAGATGGCCCCGCAATCGTCAGGGTAAGCACTTGTGCGTGCTATGTAGGCGCGGACGATGGTCACAATACTATTGTCGTGCGCCCACATAAGCACACTGTCCGTGGCGGAGGCATCCTGAAACGTGAGATCAACAATCGTGCAATCGGAATTCCCGCCCACATTAAAGAATGCAGAGCCGGTCACATGCACATCTCGAACGGTGATGTTTTGCGCGAGCATGTTGACAGCGCCAGAGAGATAGACGGCAGCGCTCTTGTATGCAATGATGTCTTCCATGAGAACGCCCTTAAAGACGACAAAAGAGCTCCCCATTGCGTGCACAATCGAGCCAGTCTCGCCGGACAAGCCCCGGAAAACAGCATTTTCGATTTTCAGAAAATCCGAGTGCGGGCCAACCTCCAAAACGCCAAGTTGGGCGTCAATGTCCACAAACTCGGCGCCATCGATTTCAACAAGACTCCCACCTGACACGACCAGGGCAGCGCCCTCGGGGCAAGCTACACGCTCAAAATGCAGGCCGGTGCCCAGCAGGGCGCCGCCCTCCACGAATATTGCGCCACCTAATCCGTCCGACGCGCAATCTCGAATGGCAACACCCGTCAGGTTGACCGAACCGAAAACAGCAATTGCGCTGCCGGCATACACCGCATGAGCCCACTCGAACACAGAATTGTTGATGGACGCGCGCCCACCCTTATCGACTAGTACCGCCCCTCCGTAGAGGGAGGCTGCGTGGGAAACGATGCATCCGGTAAGCCGTAGATAAGCTGTGCCGGCACCGGCACCTGAGGAGCGGATGTGGGCGAATCCACCTCCCGCAGACACAGACGGTCCCGTGGCAGATGCTACGTTTGTCGCAGTCACGTTTGTAACAGTCATCTGAGAGCCATCGGATGCATCAAACACGCCGCCAGTGGCGATTGCCTGACAGTCCGCAATGGAGCACGCCAACACCACTGCCACCGAACGGTCATTTGATGCAATCAAACCGCCGCGCCCCTCTGCGAGCCGCATTCCGGTAGCGCGCGCCCCCGAGAGCACCGACCCAGACACGGACAGCGTCGACGTGTCGAATGTTGCAGCAAACCCACCCACCTCGCTCGACATGCCC
>CALSCR010000240.1:0-14555 GCA_943704495.1 Pigoraptor chileana
ACAGACACAACCACAGACACAACCACAGGCACAACCGCAGGCACAACCACAGGCACAACCACAGGCACAACCACACACCCCTGCCATGCCCCTGCCCCATAACATCGACGCGATCGGGCAGTCCCACTCACACTATGGCGGGTGTATTCAGCATCGGAGGCTTCACCCTGCACAGGAGACCCATTCGGTGCCACAATGCGGCGCGCCGTCGTCGACGTGGGCTGGACACCCTCCGTCTGACCCGGTGTAATGATGTTTACCTCCTGCGAGCACACATGCAGATTCGAGGTTAGTTTCCCGTCACAAACAGGCAGCAGTGCTCCAATCTACGCGCAGTAATCAAATAATAAAGTAATGTGCGACATCAACAGCCCACCAAGTCGGTATTTGTGATTGCGCACATGTCCTGCGGCTGCAGCTCCTTCACACGCAGCCGATAGTGGTGTCCTTCGTGCTCAATGGCGATGGAAGAGCCCTTTGTTAATGTAACATAACGAGATCCAATCGCAGTCTCAAGCACTGCCCTGCAGAGGATGCGAGCACCATACAATGGCCAACGGGGAAGGGGTTCCATTTGTATAAGGGTTTGAGTTTGGAGGAGATACGGTTGGTTTGGGGCGAGGCAGACAGGGTCAAGGGTAAAGGGAAAAGAGTCGGGGAAAGGGAAAAGAGTCACGGGCCAAGGGCTGGATGCACGCGGGGCCAAAAGATAGTCACACACACACACACCACGCACCGGTAGTCATGCACAGAGCAGAACGCGGCGTCTTCTGGCTCGAATGTGCATGTTTCGGCCTTTGGGAGCTGCGCTGTGCGCAGGACAATGGCATCGCCGGCGCGCGCCTGCAACTCGGCGGCCATCCACGCCGGAAGCACGATTCGCCCCTCATCCGCGGTGAAGTCAAGAATGCCACCCGATATATGTGTACGTCGTAATCGGTGCGTCAGCTCAATCGCAACTGGATTCGATTCACCATTAGCTCGTGCGGCGGCATCACTCTCACCAAGTATGCGTGGGAGGAGCGATGTGGGCACAATAACCTTGTCGCCGAAATTGAGATGCACGCCAGCTGGCGACGACGACTCCAACAGCGGCGCGACAGACAGCTGCACAGAGATATCCATTGCCAGACAGCCCTGGTCTGATGCAGGGCTTTTGCGAAAAGCAGACGAATCCTTTTTGAATTGCAAAATTCAGAAAATTCAGTTTCCGCTGACTCGGTGCATGTTGTGTAGATTGCGTGTCAGTGCGTACGGATCTGCATACATGTATCTGTGTGTGTGTTCATTTCTGCGTGCACGAGTGTGTGTGTGTGTGTGTGTGTGTGTGTGTGCGTGCACGTGTACATGCCAGAAGGAGCGAGAGTTTTTCCTGTGGATGAACGCAGGTTCCACTGAATCGTCATCAATGTTCGTCAGTGCGGATTGGGAGACGGCCGACCAATCGGAACACACGAGCCATATGGTCACGTGAGAAGGGTAATCGTCACGTGATGGGGCGATCATATCGTTCTCAATTTCAGAATGCGTCGGAAAATGTGCACAAATTCAATGGAATCTCAAATTAATTCTCGAGGCGCTAGTCTAGACTATCCCTATCCCTCCTAGCAACGAGCGCAATCTTACAACGCAGAATTGCATATCCCGCTTCCGCATCTTTAACAAAAAAGATAAAGGGTGACTTTGTGAGAAAGCAGTTGAAAGAATCTCGCCGCCACCACTATGTCTAAAACAAGCCGCCCTAGTGCGACCGGCACATCGTCGGCCGCTGCCAAAAAGAATGCGCGACGGAGCAGTATTGTAGCAGCAACACCACAAGCACGACCCATTAGCAGATCAGAGACAAAGTCCGGGAAGAAGTCTAAGAATGCAACGTCCGACTCGCCAGACCCAGAGAGGGAGGAGCAGGTCAGTAACTGGGCCTTGGCTTGTGTGTCGCGCAACATCTCTTGATGTTGTGTGGTATGAGTGCGCAGATGTGGCGTCCCACTGTTTGGGTGGCGCACTGACGTTGCGTGTAATCACTGCACTTGCAGGCTGCTGCAGACGCAAAAGAGAACGATCCCTCGCTGGCGTGGAAAGTTGTAACTGCAGCGCAGATGGACGACCTGTACCCTCTGGCTGCGATCGAGTCCGGCCCGTGAGTGTACTGCCACTGCGTATCTGTTGGGTCAGTCTGTTGCGTAGGGCAAAATGCCGCACTATCGACAGTCTTGCTCAGTCTTGGCTTGCCCGCACTTTTCCTCACAGGAAATTGGCAGAGATATTCGGCCTGGAAGACTACGAGACAAACCTGCGAACAGAAATCAAGCTGGACTTTTACGTGAATTGCTACTGATATCCGCCCTCTTGCGTAATTCATTGTAAATTGTGGAAATGTGCAATGATCCTGTCTTTATTGAACCCGATAACGGCATCTTTCCTTGACCGAGGTGCACGTTTTCCAAGGAAAATAGGTTGTCTCGGGACCAGACATCTGCATTCTTTACTCTTATGAAGGGCGTCTTGGATGCGGTGCAAGGTGAGTACTCTGATCGTCATTGCACGTCGATGTCACGGTGTTTCATCCCAGTGGCAAGTAGGCACTTCTTATATTGATGCATTTGTGTCTCCTGTGCGCCCGTGCTGTTGCTGTGGCGCAGAAAAATCGTTTGTGCCATCCGAAAGCTTCGCGCAGTTCAAGGCGGCCTTAGTGGACAATCTGTGGCTGTCGACCGAGCCAAGCGATGGCGAAAAGTGGGATCCCTACACTGCGCGCAAAATCGCCGATTATGCCGCCACGGGGTGCGTTGTGCTCCTCGATTGATGGATTGATGTGGCACGTGATGTGGCACGTGGCGGCCATCGCTTTCCTGTCGGCGTGTGTTGTGTGTGCGGCTGCTGTCTATAGTCTTAGTCTTGTTGTTGCATCCAACTTTCTCTTCTGTCTCTTCAACTTTGATTTAGAAGCTATTAAGAACACCGCGTGCATTGCTTGTGGGATATTAGGGAAGTGCTTTGGTTTGGTTTCGGTACGTCTCGATCGGCACAAGTCAACGGGGCACACTACCACATGTTGACATTTTTTCCTTGTTTGCTTCGCAGACCCTTCCAGCACTATCGATTGTACCAGAATGTGGCCACATGCCCCATGGCAATGCCAGAGAATGCCCCCGACGACGCAGATTTTGGCGGGCGGCCACTGACGGGCACACAACCTATCGCGGAGGTGAGCGCCCCCTTTTGAACAAATGCGATTGACAAGATTACTGCAGTAGTAATCTAAGAGGCATGCCGGTTGTTAGGCTTTTACACATACTAAGATGTGTATATCCCGATGGCTGTGCACTCGGCTTCGATTGCGCTCTTTGCAGGAGGGCGATGGTGACGCCGGTGGCGAGATCAACGGCGACGATGTGAACACGCATGAAGACGGCGAGCAGAATGGCGGTGAGCTGCTTCCACTCTTGGCACTTTTGGATGTCCCGTGAATTTCTGTGTCCTGACGAATGCTCTATGTGTGTTGCGTGTGCGTGTGCGTGCAGAGGGAAGCGAATCGCCGGCGCTATTTCCAGCGACTGTCGAGGATGCCGAGCAGGTGACGAGTGCTCTAATCAATGAGCCCCTCGACGGATTCTCTGCCGATATTCGCAATCGGCTCAAGAAAACAGAGAGCGCAATCTCAATGAGGCTGCAAAAGGTGGAGAAGGGACTTGGCGGCGACCCATCTTAGCTCACGGCTCCATCAAGCCTACTTGCGGTTGCGTTGCTCGTTTGCGGTCTGTCGGCGGCGTCGCGTGTTTTCTGTTGATATTGCGTGCGTGCAGTTTGTGATTAAATTTTTTGCGGTAACCATGCATTAGCATCGTGCATGTCATCATCCGCCGCCAGTGTGTTCTGAGGGCAGCCGTTGCAGTGGCTTTGACATGCATTTGCAGGGCTGCGGCGTGCACAGACGGAAACGCACTGCTCGGCGGAAATAGGCTTTCAAATCAAACTCGCGCCAAAAAAGCGGGTGCTCCAATTGGTGGATTCCGGTGGGGTCGTGACGTCAATGTGCCTGTTTTGGACAGTGTGCGGACTCACAGACTGGATGCGGAGTGCGCTTTTGGGGAACAATTTGGCTGCTTTTTCAATTTGTGGCCGTTGGTGGCAACCGCACAGTCTGCGCGTACTGGTGACCGGCAAATCAATTGGTAGTCATTTCGCAAATTATGGAATATTGCGACTGAATTTCAAATTAATGGTACCGAGCAGCGGCCCTATGACAACGTTCACAGTTCGGCTGGCGAATGCCGTTGATGGTTGCAGTGAGTGTTGCATGGGCACGCACGCACGCACGCACACTCACGTACGCACGCACGCACGCACGCACACGCACATCACACACGCATGTCTGTTCTTGCCAGAGACATGAAAGACGACTAAAATTTATCTACCTACTGCGTGTTAGAACAAACTTGCAATGTCGCGGATGCACTACCGTTGAAGTATATGCGAAGGGGACGGTGATGCCGGAGCATCCAGCTGCATTCATATACCGAAGTTTGGGGCAACACTTACGTATCCACTCACTATTCGAGGCTGTACTGTGCTAACATAGGCTGTACTGTGCTACACATACGAGTCTGGGAACGGCGAGATCTGATCATTTGCTTGGCAATATCGAAAGCGTCTGCTTTGCTCAAGGTAGAGGGGCCATACCCGTGTTGTGCGGTGGGAATTAAGCATTGCCATGCCAGACCGCTGCCCGTGATCTTGCGAGCAGCGGGGGCCCATTGCCCCCGGCACTGCACCTTGTCTCTGTGCGCGCCACAACTCCCTATCCTCCACCACGATGCCGTCCACGGGCGACGGCGCTCCGTCCGCCGACTCTGAACTGCGCGTGAGTGTCGTTGGTGCGACATTTGAACGCGCAGACAACTATTTTCTCGTTGTTGAAATCAATCTTGGTCCGCGGTATGCGGGGCACCACGAGTCACAAAAGGGACGCACGGATGTGGCACGAAATACGGGTGCGCCCGAGTTCAAGTCGGCGTCGTTTGGCTTTCTCCTGCCGGCAGACGCAGAGCCCCGCGAAGCGCACGTGGTTGTGGAGGCGTACGCGATCTCTGTCGCCGCAGCAGGCGCTGGTCCCGATGCGCGCGACCAGGTGCGTCTTGTGGGCCGCGCGGCATATCCCTTGCAGTATGCGCTGCAGAAGCTTGTGTCGGCGGGCAGGGCATCGGCGGCGCTCATCATCATCAACCGCCTGGAAGTGGACAACATTGACGTGCACGTGGGCCGTGTGAAGCTCGACATGCAGCTGTTGCCGTCGCAGCCGAATCCGCCGCCCCCGCGACCAAGCCCAAACGCGCGAAGCATAGCCGGGAACGGCGCGGCGAACGGCGGCGGCGCGGGAAATGGGCGAATGCCCGCGGGATCCTCGGTCTCAGTGGAGAGTCCGCGGGGGCGCAGCAGCAGAGCATCATCGCACAGTGGGGACATGTCGCCCCGAAGGAACACCCAGACGCCCGCCGTCCGAATATCGAGTGGTGCGTGCGTTTGTGTGGCTTGTTTGTCTGTGTGTGTGCGTATGACTAGATGTCTTGATGCGGGAGAACGCTAGTTGAAGCGAGAGTTGCAGAGAAGTGTGCCAAAAGAGTCTGCGGTTATGTGTAGCCATACACATCATCCCAACATCACCATCTGGCGTTCCGTATTAATCGGCTGCGCTGTCTTGCTTCGTCGCTGTGTTACTGTCTCGACAGACGTCCTGTCTGAGCCAACATCACCCACCGGCCATGGCTCAAACACGGGATCGGCACGTGGGCGATATGACGCAGTGACCCCGTCATCACCTCTCAAAATGGGCTTTCAGTTTCCGGCGACGTACCATCCGCCAACGGTGGGGTGTTGTTGCACACACGCGGTCGCACGCGGTCGCCAGTCCGCCTGCTCATGCTGTGCCCTTGCATGCCTGGCTGCATCTTGAACATCAATCACTCGTATATACTGTCCTGTGTCGTGTGTCTGGTTGTGGCCGTGCCTGTCTGACTGTCCGTCTCTGCGTGCGGATGAATGCAGGTGGCTGAGGCAGCGCCACGTGCTGCTTTGTCACCGAAGGATCGGTCGCTTCCCGTGTCGCCCACGTCGTACATGGCAGGCAAGTCAGCCGGAATGGGGCTTGTTGAGGTTGTGCTCGTTGGGGCTTGCTAGGGTTAGGATTTAGGCTTATTCTTAGGCTCATCAGAGCTCATTGGGGCTGATTGGGGCTCATTAGGTTGTTGCAGTTGGCGTCACAGCAGCCAGTGGATGCGGCTGCACATCACGCACTGTTGATTGCTTTCATCGCATAGTCCTTGTTTGTGTTTGTGGGCGGCGGCTGCCCTTGGTGGTTCTCGTCGCGTCTCACACTGTCGATGGGTGTGTCTGTTGTGTGTCGCAATCGCAATCGCACGCAATCACAGGCAATTTTGAGCAGGCGTTTGGCGGGTTCGTGTCCATTCCCTCTGGCTTTCGCGAGGTGATCATGTTTGTACACAGCGCATCGAATCTCCCGACACGTGACGGCCAGCTGCCATCGACCTTTGTGACGGCCAAGACAGAGCGCGAGGCTGCGGAGCGACAGCCGGCCAAGGCAGCGACCCACGCGGCGGAACTGAGCAGGTGCGCACCCTCCCGATGATTGTGCGCCGGCGTCTGTGTTTGTGCGTGTGAGTGTGCTGTGCCTGTGCGTGTGGATGTGCCAAGGGGCTGCTTTGGCTAATTTATACGGCTCCTTGACCTGCACTGTTGTCGTTGCATATAGCAATCCTGTGTGGGAGGAAGTGCTCATCGTGCACGTACCCGAGGACGCCGTGGCACGTGGGGAGGGCATTCGGCTGACGGTGGCGGACAACGTCACGAAGCGCTGTCTCACGCGATTCGATCTGCCAGTGGGCAATTTGGCTCCTTACCATCAGTATCCGCACGCACGTGACTTGTGTTGTTCGCCCGAGTAAATACATATTTGTGTATATGTCAATGTATGTGTGTGTGTGTATGTATGTGTATGTACGTATTATCTATGTGTGTATTATATGTATGTGTGTATTATGTGTATGTGTGTATGTGTATGTGTGTATTACGTGTATGTGTGTATGTGTATGTGCGTATAATGTGTATGTGTGTATGTGTATGTGTGTATTATGTGTATGTATGTATGTGTATGTGTGTATATGTGTGTACTATGTGTATGTGTGTACTATGTGTATGTGTGTATGTATGTGTGTGTATTATGTGTATGTGTGTATGTATATGTGTGTATTATGTGTATGTATGTATGTGTATGTGTGTGCGTGTGTTTATGTATATGCATTCATTTGAATTGTAGGAAAGAATATCCGGCGCCGCGCCCAATCGTCGCCTGTCACGTGCCACTTCCCTTGACCACCACACACTCCACCCACAGATACAATCTCGATCTTGTTGCGCAGGATGTGCCCACCGCCCCCAAACTGCACCTCACCGTCATTTCGCGGACGGCTGTGACGTTTCCGTCCGTCAAGGTGACGTTTGAGCTGCTCCTACGCGGATATGTCAGAATGCTTGCGTCGCACATGCGAATGGTCGCCGCAGTGAAGATTGTGGCCGATGGCGCCGACTACAAGAACCGCGTGAACCTTGGGTGGCAACATCCGGACAAGGTGTGGCAGTGTATTTTGCATTGCATGGGCTGTGGTGGTGTTGGCATTGGGCGCACGATGCTGAGGGGTCGCCCCCCCCCCCCTTCTCTCTCTCTCTGTCTCTGTGCGCGTATTGTGGAGTCCATGGGCACAGCGCCTAAGGTGTTGACTTGGATCCTATATCTCTCTGCGTGTATGTACATGAATGTGAAGTAGCCTGCCACTCGTTTAAGCAGTCATTTGCACTTACACGCGCCTGTCTTTCGTGAGTCCATGAACAACGGCAAAGGGACTAATCTGACTCCTCCATGCTAACCCCAAACCTAACCCCAAACCCCGCTCGCGTTGCGTGCTGCTCAACAGTACTATCTGCCGCGTGTGCCCGTCATCCCCGTCATACAAATGCAGCCGGATGCATCGTGCTTTGACGTAGCCAATTTTCGCAACCGTGGTGATCTCACAAGCACACAGATTACCCTCGCCGTCGGTCCCACCAACCAGCCACAATGGAACCACGTGTTCACATTCACTGAGGACGAGGTGTGTGCGTGTGTCTTTCTGTGTCTCTTTCTGTGCCTGTGCGTGAGTCTATGTGCAATGCGTATGCTACGTGTGCACGTGTGCGTACATGTTCGTGTGTATCTGTGTGGTGGTGCGTGTGCGTGTGTGTGGATCTACTGATGTGTGCGCATTGTGTGGCGCTTAACCTGTTTGTGCTGTGCGTGCGTCTGTTCACCATGCAGGCTGTTTTATTTTCGGATCGCGCATGTCTTGTCGTCGAGTACTACGCCGTGCCCGTGGGAGACAAGCCGGGCCTCGAGGGCGATCCGGCCCAGCGCACTTTTGCGGGATATTCTGTTTTGCCAATGAACGAAAACACACGCCGCGAGCTTCTCGACGGCGTTGTCGGCATGGAAGTGGCCGCGGTGCTTGGGCTCGATTCGTCCCCGGATGCAGATGCGTCTGTTGTGGCCCTCGATCTGAAGCTGTGGTCGGGACGGGTGAGTTTTCGCTGGGGTCACCTGTACTCGTCTGCGAATGACTCGTTTGTGCGACGACACTTGAACACTCCATTGCGCTGATTAAATCCGTCTTCGTGCATGTGTGCTCTTTCGTTTGTGTGTGTGTGTGTATGTGTGTGTGTGTGTGGATCGCGTGCACATGCAGCCGGGGGAGCAGGCGCCGCAGACCACGCGGTCATCGTCCAAGCTGTCCAATCGACAGAAGAAGCAGCTGTCGGTCGACATTCGGCGCGCGTCGCAGGATGCAGTGAGTGTTGTCTCATGTGTGCTTGTGCATTTTTGCGAGGCCTTTCTGTAACTCTGCTGTGTGTTTTGCGTCCCCGGCCAGTCGCTTTGTTGGTACTATCCATTCTCATACCGCATGCGCACCCGCGTGCCCTTGTCGATCGATCTTGCAGGATGGCGCTGGCGAACAGCGCGTGCTGCGGCGGTCGGTGACGGGTGATGAGTCGCGGAGGGGCGAATCCGGGGCAGCGACGGCGCCGGTGGTTCCCGCCAACGGACGCCCGGGCGTCGCGAACGGGAGCATGACGGCGGCCGTGTTGCCGGGCGGAATGCGGCCCCTCGGCGGTCTTGGGTCGCCCACCGGCGCTCACACCAACGCCAACAGGATGAGCGGCGAGGGGGAGAGCATGCTGGGCGCCCACGGACGAACATCGCCGTCGGGACGCGCAGGTGCCAAGATCATGTCGCCGACGTCGCAGTTTGGAGGGGACGGACTCCCGCCGCTGGACGCCCTCGGGAGCCTGCTTCCGCGCCCATCGCCGCGAGGGTTTGTCGGGTCCGCCGCAGCGCGCGCCGACTCCAACAGCGCTGCGGATGAGATTCTGGGGAACATTCTGAGTCCGCCGATTGGTAACAGCGGCGCGCCCCCTGAGTCGATTCCCGAGGTGCCCGTCGACGAGCGCGTGGCGGTGCTGCTGCGGGACATTGACAGCAAGCAGCGGCTGATCAACCGGCTGCTGCGGGAGGTGGACGAGCGCACCGAGGCCGTGCGGCGCGTGGGGCAGGATGTGCTCCAGTTGCGCGAGCAGAACGCCCTGCTGGACGCCGCCAACGCCGACCTGCGACGCGCCATGTCCGACCGGGACAACGCGATTGTGGAGGCTGCACACGGGACGGAGCTGGAGCAGCTGCCCCGCGACGACCTCGTGCGGCGGATTGTGGCGCTGAGCGGGCGGTATCAGCAGGAGGCGCAGCGGTGCGCCGAGTACCAGCAGCGCACGCAGCAGCTGCAGAACGTGCTCATCAAGAAGAACGAGGCCGAGAAGCGGTGGATTGAGCTGGAGAAGGCGCACACGGCACAGGCGGCATACGTGCAGAAGCTGCAGGTGGGTGTGGGGCCACGGCTGTCCCTCCGTAGGATTTTGTTTGTGTGCGTGTGTGAGTGTGTGTGTGCGTGCTGATAGTGTAGACTCGCTTATTCCGCGTGGCGCGTGTTGTTTGTGCAATACGCCGTGGTGGTTGTACAATTGCGACACCCCATGCAGGTGGTGGCCGACTGATCCTGCATCATTTTTGCTGTTGTGTCTGCGACTCTTGCTGTGTGCACTCTTTTCATGTCCGTCTGTGTGCAGGAATCTGTGGGAAAGGCATCGAAATACGAGCAGACATGCAAACAGCAGGAGAAGGTCATTGTGCGCCTCGAGCAGATTATTGACAAGCACGTGAAGGATGCTCACAGAGGTGTGTGTGATTGTATGTTTGTGTGTTTGTGTGTGCGTGTGTGTGCGTGTGTATGTGTGTGCGCGTGTGTGCGTGTGTATGTGTGTGCGCGTGTGTATGTGTGTATATGTGTGTGTGTTTTTGTGTGTGTGTTTTTGTGTGTGTGTCCGCATTCCGTCTCTTTGTTTCTCTCCCTTCTCTCTTCTGTTGGAGTCGATGGGCTTGTGACATTTTGCGCACTGAGGGCTCTGCTCATATTTCCCGTCTGCTTTCCACGCGTCTTTCATCTCCGCATCTCACCGCCCGCTCGCTCTGTGGACCCGCAGGTGGCACGAGCAGCACACCATTCAACATTGAAATGGAGTCGAGAAAATACCTCCAGGAAGAGAATGCGCGACTCCGCGAGCAGACGCGACAGCAGCAATTTGGTGCAATCCAGGTGTGTGTTTTTGCGCACCCTCCCTTGCTACCATGTACAAGATGGCAGGCAGAGTCGTTGATACAAAAGCTACTATGCACTCACCCTACCGAGCAACACACAACACACTACACACAACAACACGCCAACGCACAACACACAACACAAACACACAACACAAACACACAACAACACACCAACGCACCAACGCAAAACACAAACACACAACAACATACCAACGCACAACACACGCCATGCAGGCAACGGAGGAGGGTGGGAAGACTGATGCAGGCGGAGAGGCCGTCAAATTGCGGCAGGAGCTCGAATCGGAGCGGCAGAGGTGATTGCTCTCTGAATGTGTACCGATGTGTGTGGAAATGCCGCTGTGTAATGTGTGTGTCCGCTGTTGCAATGGGCTGTCGCTGTTTGTGTTGTGGTTGAATCCTACATGTCTCCGTTGTTGCCTGTCCTTGCGGAGCCTGATTGGCATTCCCAACAACAACATGCGATGCGCCAACTCATCAAAGGGCCCTTTCTTAATTTACTTTTGTTTTAATGTGTTTTTATATTAATTTCCGACACAGAAACGCGCGCCTTACGAGCGAAATTGAGCTTGCCAAGGTATACATGTGTTATGCATGCCCTCTGCCGCCTTTGCCACAGCTGATGCTCGGCGGCTGTGTGTGCATGTGTACGCCCATGTGCATATGCATGTTCATTTGCATGTTCTTGCATGGATGGACGCAGTGTGCTCACGCAATGCAAACACCCAAACACCCCGCAGATGTCCACTGCCGGCCGCATGGACGATGACGAGCGGCTCATGCTGATGCTGCGTGTGGACAAGGCCGAGTCGCGCGTGGCGGCCCTGGAGAACGAGGTGCGCTGTTTTTTTGTTATTTCTTGCGATTGTTTTTGGCTGCCTGGACCACCAGCTAGTCTTCTTGTGTGTGTGTGTTAGTGAGTGTGGGCATTGCACACCGCACACGTCTCACCCCCATGCGACTTCATTGTTTGTGTGTCTTGCAGATGCTTTCAAATGCAAAGACATATGCAAAACAAATATCCGATCTGAAGGTGCAGCTGTCGGAGCGCAAGGCAAACGGCCTCCGCGGTGGCGCATCGAGCGTGTCCCTGGACGACATATCGCAGGTGCGTGAGATCGTTTGCATGTGCTGTCATGTGGATCGCGAGTGTGGGTGTGTGGACGTATTGCGCTGCCTTGCGACTTTGTCTCACGGGGCATGTTCACTTGTTACTGTTGTTGTTACAGAATCCGCCATCCAGAGGACCAACACCCACCCGGATGCAGCCTGTACGCCACGGTGCAACGGGAGCGCAGCGACGGCCCTCTCCACAGCTCTACCCACTCAACCAGTAGGCGTGCGTTCTACACATACATAGACACATACACACACGCGCGCGCGAACAGACACATGCACGCACACAACACACCAACATGGAAACAGGGCTTCTACATATTCGCAAGCGTGAATATCCCGACATGCATTGACCAAAAAGTCGATGCGAGACAGCTTTGATCACTCGCGCACGTATTGTTATTGGCCGTAATGCCGAATCCGCTGATATATTACATACACGGCATTAATCAATTGCCAAATCAACGAATGCGAATTGTGCATCATCAACAATGCTCACGCGCACACACGTGCACACAGGAGATGCACGAGTGAGCCAGTGTCTTAGGCAGAGAGCGAGAGAGATGGAGCATGTAAACACCCGCCATACCGAGACCATCCTCAAAGTAGCATAGTAATTGGGTTTTCCACAAATCCCTTGAAGGCCTGCAGCCACTGCGCACCGACGGCGCCGTCCACAACACGGTGGTCGCAGCTGAGCGTGACGGTGGCGACGGTGGCGACGCCCATACCCGTGGCCTGCTTGTCGTCCGGCACAACACGCTTTTCGCCTGCGCCCACCGCGAGAATGCATGATTGCGGCGGGTTGATGATGGCCGCAAATTGCTTGATGCCGTACATACCCAGGTTGGAGATGGTGAAGGTGCCGCCCTACAGTCGCAATTAAGTCAGTCGCAAATTAAGTCAGTCGTATGCCCATTTGCTCGCATTGATGTGTGACAGCCGCATTTAGTACAGGATTGAAAATAGAGACCGAGTCACGTGGACACTGACGGTAGTCCCGTGGATGTGCATGGCGCTCCACGCAGACTTGACACAAAGCGGCGCAAGCACAAATCCATCCTCAATTCCCACGATAACCCACCTGGAATTCGTGGGGCTTGAGCTTGTTTGCCTTCGCACGCTCGGCGAGCTCCTTGATTGTCGATGATATGTCGGCCAAGCCCTTCTTGTCTGCACCCCGCACGATCGGAGTGATGAGGCCGCTGTCGGTGCTCACAGCAACGCTGATATCAACCGAATTGTACCTGTTTGCACACAGAAGACTTATTGTTGAGCAAACGAAACTTCTACAATTCGTGCACGCCACATGGACACTGCACAGTGTGCCCAGACGCATGCCCCACACGCGCAGTCACATGCATGAGGGAAGACACCCACTGACGGATGGCCGAATCCGTCCACGACGAGTTGACGGCGGGCACTTTGTTGAGCGCCT
This sequence comes from Pigoraptor chileana, assembly GCA_943704495.1. NCBI lineage: Eukaryota > Filasterea > Ministeriida > Capsasporidae > Pigoraptor > Pigoraptor chileana. The sequence continues at coordinate 13,329 of CALSCR010000240.1, forward strand.
TTGCAGAGGCCTTGATGATGAGGTCGTTGACAGACAGCTTCACGCCATCCGACGCCCCGTTCAGCTCCTGACGCAGCCTACAGTGCACGTCCGCGTGTGTGCGTATCATTTTATGTGAGCATGTACTGAATGGAATGTGTGAGGCAAAGGACTTTACCAGCGAGCTTGCCAACAATGATAGCAATAGACGCGCCATGAACAAATCAGAGACAATTCCAAGATGAGACCAAGCCACGGACATGGGCAGAGTGCGTGCGTGCGTATTCTTAAAATACATGTTGTGCGACAACCCACTTGAGCAGACCGTCGAGCTTCACATCGACGGTGAGGTAATAGTGGGGAATGTTGCGCTTCGCTTCCAGGAGGCGCGCGGCGGTTATCTGCAGTCAGGTTAGGTTGCGTTTGTATGGAAAGAGGGAGTTTCCACTGGTTAAATCAGTAGCAATTACATCACCCAATCAACCACGCATCGCCTTTCTGTATATATGTGCGTATATATATATATATATATATGTGTGTGTGTGTGTGTGTGTGTGTGTGTACAGGTTCAGTGATACCATCGAGGTGCCATCGCAACAAATCATAATGGACTAAGCTAAATTCGCATGACACACCTTCCGAATGTTCGAGTGCGGTATCTCGGTGAATTCGGTGCCGACAATCGGAGCAGGTGCGGCGGGTGCGGTGGGTGCGGCGGCGGGGGCTGTTCGGTCAGGGCATGCGGTTGTGCGAAATGTCACGAATCTGATCCACACGAAATCACAGCCTCATTGGTGGAATGGCTGCCTCCACCACTACTCTTACAAAGCCAACAGAAGGGCACTCTTTGCCTGCATAACCGGCGCTGGTGTGGATGTGTGGATGATGATGTATGCATATAGGATGTGCAATGTGCCAACAATGGCCACTATCTGCGCCTGGCTGGCGACCATCCGTGACACCACACAAATGACGGCCGAATGACGGCACCATGCGCTGCCGCTGTGGCGTCCCCGTGACTCACCTTTTCCCGCGAATGCTTCCACATCCGCCTTCACAATCCGCTCCCCAGATGGCGAGACATCGGCGAGAGAAATGCCTTTCTCTGCAGCAAGGCGCTTGGCAAGCGGGCTCGCAAACAGTCGCGACCCTTGTGCCTGTGCCTGGGGCTGTGCCTGTGCCTGTGCCTGGGGCTGTGCCTGGGGCTGTGCCTGTGCCTGGGCGGGGGCGGGCGCAGGAGGTGCGGGG